>PVKV010012735.1:0-64195 GCA_004027835.1 Alouatta palliata | reverse complement strand
GCCAGACCAGGACGAGAACCAAAGACCCAGGCGGTGGCGTCCCCGCCTGAAAGGGCGTACGCTGTATGGCAGGCTTGGAGCAAGAGCCTCTGCTCCCGATAAAGGAGTTGTAGCACCGGCATCCAGGTCCTGTGGAAAGTAGGAACCTCAGGCCTGAGATCCCGCAGACAGCTAGGGAGAGGAACCCCTCTGGTGTGACCAGTCACGGCGGCTGTACGCCCTGTCAGCCTTCTCTCACTTCTGTGCTAGCTCAAATCTTCCTCCCATAAATATCTCAGAGAAGAGCACAAGTCTGTCAGCTCCCACTGCGCTGGCTGACAGCATCCTTCTATTAGAAACCCTTTGAAGTCTCCAGCCCCAGATAAGAAGTGTTGTGCACGACACCTGTTGCACACAGCCCACCTCCCTGCCTCGGTGACCTAATGGGGGTGGACCCCTTTTCTGTACACGACCCTCTACTACTGAGCATGGCAAGGCCCGCTACTGCGCACGGCCCACCTCTCTGCCCAGGGGACATAATGGGGTGGCCCCCTCGCTTGTGACTCACGTGATTACGTATGCCCTATCACTAAGCCTGTAGATGATGACCTCACTCACGACGCTGTCTGCTGTTTGTACCTAATAAACACAGACGCTTCTGGACATTTAGGCCTCACCTGTCTCTGCTCGTAGGTGGTGTGGCCCCCCGAGTCCAGCTGCTCTTCTCCAGTTCTTCAGTGTCCTGTCCTTTACTTCTCAGATCCAGCACCTCAGCACAGCATAAGGGACACCCCATGACCCTGTGGGGCCAACAGCCCTACATTTGGCCCACCCCCATTAGGTCACGGAGGCAGGGAGGTGGGCTGTGTGCAACAGGTGTCGTGCACAACACTTCTTACCTGGGGCTGGAGACTTCAAAGGGTTTCTAATAGAAGGATGCTGTCAGCCAGCGCAGTGGGAGCTCACAGACTTGTGCTCTTCTCTGAGATATTTATGGGAGGAAGATTTGAGCTAGCACAGAAGTGAGAAAAGGCTGACAGGGTGTACAGCCGCCGTGACCTGGGTCTTTAGTTTTCGTCCTGGTCTGGCTGTTTTCTCATGTACTGCTTCTGTTCTGTGACTGCTCTAGGCATTCCTCCTACTACAAACTACTATATGGTTATATGGAAGGATTCTATAAATGAGCACTAAATGTGTCGGTACAGCTCCGACTGCAATACCTATGTGATTATATAGAAAGACTGGCACTAAGTATGATTATATAAGCTAGATACATGTAAGCAGTAAGTTATACTTCAGGCACTAATTCTATAAAGTAATATATGATTGTATATAAAGGATTACATAAAGGAAATAGCTGAGTAATAAGACTAGAAACTAAGATATTCTTCAGGCACTAATTGTGTCTGGGGTTTGCACAGCTCTCCTTCCTCGGTGCCCATGTAGAGGGTTACCCATGGGCTGAGGCTGACCGCTGGGGGCTGTGGCCTTTACCGCATGGGGTGGAAGTCGCTGCAAGGTTAGGAGCAGGGGCTATGTGATGTGGCTTCCTGGGCAGCTGTGTGGAGATGGAACAGAGGGGTAAGGCAGGGACAGGGGACCAGCCAGGAGGCAACGGAAGAACCGGGTGAGCGTGATTGTGGCGGGCCGGCGTGCAGGCAGCGGGTGGCAGCTGGGATGTGGGGTGTGAGAGGACGCAGCCACAAGGATCCTCAGACATCAGGGACCTTTGACACAGGACTTCGGCCTCTCCAGCTCAGATCCTGCACCGCCACCAATCCAACATGGTAGCAGGCCCAGGGCAGGCTCCCGGCTTGGAGGGAAGGACTCTAGTCTCAGGGAGTCTGCTGCGGCCCACCTCACCCCACCTCACCCCACCTCACCCCTGCACTCCTGCTCTGTCCCTCCCACAGATCATTCTCAACTCCATGCAGCGCTACCAGCCCCGTTTCCACGTGGTCTTCGTGGACCCACGAAAGGACAGTGAGCGCTATGCCCAGGAGAACTTCAAGTCCTTCATATTCACGGAGACCCAGTTCACAGCTGTGACAGCGTATCAGAACCACAGGGTGGGTGGGCTGGTTCGGGAGCACCTGTTGCAGGCCCATTTCACAAGTTGGGAGACTGAGCCCCGAGGCTCGAAGCCCTCACAGGCACAGACTCCTGCCCTCCCCACGCACCCTGAGCATCTGCCCTCAGTCAAGGCCCTGCCCGCACTCCTATCAGCTGAGTTCCTGGCCCAAGGGGCCCGGGTGCCAGGGCCTCCCGACTGAGGAGTCCTGGGAGGACACGGTGGCTGAGCTGGGCGCAGGGCCAGCCCACAACTGCGCTTTCTCTCCTGCAGATCACCCAGTTGAAAATCGCCAGCAATCCTTTTGCCAAGGGCTTTAGAGAGAGTGACCCGGACTCCTGGTACTGTCTGACCCTGACCCTAGCCCCTTGACCCCACTCCCAGGCATAGCCTAAGGCCTCGGTTCCTGACCCTTGTTCCAGGGTCACACCCTCTGACTCATCCTGAGCCCCCACCCTCTGAATCTGGCCATGATCCCTGGCCCAGGTTCTTCCCCTTGACCCCCTCCCCCCATTCCTGTTTGCCCCGTCTTCAGGCCTGTGGCCCCACGGCCCCTGCTCAGTGTCCCAGCTCGGAGTCACAGCAGCCTCAGTCCCTGTTTGCTGAAGGGCGCCACAGAGAGGGAGAAAGGTAAGGCCCTAGGCCTGCAGACACAGTAAGACTAAGGCGGACAGGAGGGGCGGGAGGCAAAGGGACAGGACCTCCAGGAAGGGGCTTCAGCAGCTCAGCAAACCCACAGGGCCCCTGTGTGGACACACAGAGGGGGAGGCGGAGATGCCTAAGACAATATGGGGCTCAGGGCAGACAACACACACAGGGGGTGCCAGGCAGGCTTCCTGCAGGAGGTGGCTCCCAAGTTGGGCTTTGGAGGACTGGGAAGGGTTTGGACTAAGGGAGAAGGTGAAAAAGAAATTCCAGGCAGAGGGAAAAACAATGGCAAAGACTGAGAGGTAGGTAACTTGGGATATGAGCAGGAGGGACCAGGGCAGGCCTGGGATGAGGGCTGAGGATGTGATGTGGGGCCCACGGTCCACTCAGACCATTTCTTCCCTTAGACCCCAACGAAGCTTCAGCTGCCGCCTCCAAGACCCCAGTTCAGCTCCACCAACAGCTGCTGCCCCCACCTGAGGCCCTGCTGGCCCCGGCCACCTACAGGCCCATCACCTATCAGAGCCTGTACTCTGGAGCCCCAAGCCACCTGGGGATCCCGAGGACCCGACCGGCACCATACCCCCTCCCCAACATCCGGGCCAATAGGGATCAAGGAGGCCTGCCTCTGCCAGCTGGGCTGGGGCTCCTGTCCCCTACTGCGGTGTGCCTAGGACCTGGCCAGGACTCTCAGTGATGGCAGAGGCCCCGTGGGGAAGCCCTGCTACCCTGGACCTCACACCTAGTGTGGGAATCAGCCTCTGCCTTACCCTCTCCAGCCCCACCTCTGTCTCAAGGAGAGCAGGGCAGGTGAAAATTTAGAGAAGAAGGCTATCTGCCCAGGGTCACAGCAAGGCTGGGCCTTCCACCTCCCAACCCCAGCAGCCTGAATCCTGTGCCCTCTTGCTTTGGGGGTAACCCCTGAAAATCCTGCTTTACCTCTCCCTTCCCCCCAGCATTAAACTATCTGGCATGAGTGGTTAGAGCACTTCCATCCTCGTGGTCAGGGTGGGAGCCTCAGGAACTCCCAGACCCACACAGTGCCCTCGTTAGCCCTGCAGGCATCCTGAAGCTCTACCCGGTGCCGTCCGCTTCCCTGGGATGTTAAAAGTGGTGACTCCAGCCCAGTGGCAGGGCTGCGCTGGCCCAGATGAGGATCGAAACTGCAGCTCAGAAGGGCGCGTGACCTGCTCAAGGTCACACAGCACAGCATGGCTGGCACCCTCCACCCCGCATTTGAATACTGTGTGCAAGGCTGGGGTCATCTGGTCCCCAAGCCCGGGGTCTGGCAGAAGAGTGCAGAACCACGTAGTCATATGACCGCAGGGGCCAAGGTGGGGACGGGGGAGGGATTTGAGAATCCGATCAAGACTCAAGGCAGGAAGGGAGAAGAGCTGCGGATGGTGAGACAAGGAGGTCAAAGGCCTGGGGCTGGAGTCCGACAGAGCCTGAAGGGAAGACAAGACTAGGGGCTGCGAGAGGAGTCTTGTCTCCTACCAGAGGAAGGACAGGAGGGAGGGCCGGGCCGGGCGCTCCTCCCGCGCCCCATCGACCTCAGGCTCCTCGAGTGGCGTCCCCGTGGGATCCCAGCTCCGTACATCCTGGAGCTCCTAGGGGAGGGACGGACCCCCGGGGGCCGCTGAGTATCAACAGCAGACACCCAACGCCAGGACACAAGGGGCAGGGGGAGCGAGGCCGGTCGCCGGGCGCTTCACACTTCGCGCTGTTCCAGCAGCTCGGAGCACACAACCGACAGGTACTACCAGCCCGCGCCCACCGTCCCCCGGAGGCCACGCCCCCGGCCCGGCCCTGCCGGAAGCCTAGTCTGCCTGGTCACGCCCTTCCGGCCACGCCCCCCACCTCGGGGCCCCCCCTTCCTCGCGCCCCCCAGTCTTTCGGAGCGAAAGCTCCGATCCAGGCCCCGCCCCCAGCCCGCCCAGGCCTCGATTGCCTATAAGGCCCGGCCGCCGTCTCGCAGTAACTTCCCTGTCCGGCTCCCGCGCAGGCCTCGCCCCGCCGCCCTCCCTCCCAACTAGAGGCTTCAACGCGTCCCACCGAGGCCCCGCCTTCAAACAGGGCCCGCCCCCACCACGCCTCAGGACAGGCCCCGCCCACAGGCCCCGTCCTGCCGAGGCCCCGCCCACGCCGCCGCAGCTGCTCAGCACCCCAGGGCGGGACGCTTTGGGTCGGCTCTCCATCCTGCTGCCCAGCGAACCGGGCTGCGCGCAGCCCTGTCCGCCCCGCTCTCGCCCCGCCCTCGCCCCGCCCCTTCCCTTCCCTCGTCCCGCCCCTTCCCTCGGCTGCCCTCGCCAGACCCCGCGCTCTAGGTGTCCCAGCCGCGCAGGACTCGACATGCTGCCCGACTGCCTGTCGGCCGAGGGCGAGCTGCGCTGCCGCCGGCTGCTGGCGACGGCCACAGCCCGGCTCCGCGCGCGGCCTGCGTCGGCCGCGGTGCTCGTGCCGCTCTGCTCAGTGAGGGGGGTCCCGGCGCTGCTGTACACTCTGCGGTCCAGCCGCTTGACCGGGAGACACCAGGGCGACGTCAGGTACAGCGGCCGGGAACTCCCCGCCCTTCTGCCGGAGGCCGCCGGAGCCCGGGGTTGACAGGGACGTCGGGCAGGGCACTTAGTCCCTTCGAGCCTCGGTTTGCGCCTCCGTAAAATGGGTCTGGGGAGAGCCCCTCCGCCCACGGGCTGCGGCATGGGATCAGCTGTCCGCGTCCCTTGGCTCCCGTGCACCTGCCCTAGCGCCGGCGCCCCTCACGCGCGTCGCAGCGCGCCCGCCTCGGCCGGAACACCCGTCGGAGCTATTTTCTGCTAAGGAGAACGCCGCCCCCTGCCGGCGACTACGGAGAGGTTCAGGCCTCGCTACGGGGGCCACCATAGGCCGAATTTGGTTATCTGAGCCCCAGGCTCTTCCTGCACCTGCTGCAGACCCTCCTATGCTGTGCTGCCCCGGGCCTCTCTCCCTTATCCCCGTTGCTCAGGGAGGTAAACTGGTCTCCAGAGGTCGGGCGGCTTGCCTGACGCCTCCCAGCAAACTAGGGACAGAGGCAGGCGATGTCTCCATGGGCCACTGCACTGCCGACGCCCCGACCTCTCCATGGCCCCAAGAGTCCAAGGACCAGACTCCCTGTGTCTGTTTAGTTTCCCAGGCGGCAAGTGCGACCCAGCTGACCAAGACGTGGTGCACACGGCCCTGCGGGAAACCCGGGAGGAGCTGGGCCTGGCAGTGCCCCAGGAGCACGTGTGGGGCCTGCTGCGGCCTGTGTATGATCGGGTGAGCCACCTGGCTGAGGCCACCCCACCCCCTTGAGCTGGGTCCCCAGAGACCAGGAGAATGGTCATGGACCCCCCTACAGGTGTAGTGTGGAGGGGTGCCCCAGACCTGCCTGGTCACATGCACCACCCCACGCACCCCCTCGGGAAGGCATTGGGGAGGCTCTGGTGTACTGAGTAGAGGCGGCCCAGGGTGATGGGGTGTGCCAGCTCCACCCAGCTTGGTGGATTAGAATCAGGGAAGCTTCATGGAGTGGGCAGGGATTGAACCAAAGCTTGAATACCAAGTGGGAGATTGTCCTAAGCAGAGGGAACAGGTCTAGCGCATTTGAGGGGACCTGAGTCAGTCGACATGGCTGGAGGACACGAGTGGACCCGAACATGACTACCAAAGGCATGTGCTTGGCAAAGAGGGTCTTCCTCTCACACGCCCCTCGCCAGCCTTCAAACCCAGCCGAAGCCATGCTTCTCTGACTACCTGCCCTCTTCCCCAGCAAAAGGCTGCTGTGGTGCCAGTGCTTGCCGGTGTGGGCCCACTGGATCCCCAGAGCCTCAGGCCCAACTCCGAGGAGGTGAGCTGGGGGATGCGGCTGGGTGGTTCCAGTTCTCTGCCTACCGTCTCTGCCTCCTGCCTGCAGGTGGATGAGGTGTTCACACTGCCGCTGGCCCACCTGCTGCAGACGCAGAATCAGGGCTATACCCACTTCTGCCAGGGCGGCCACTTCCGCTACACGCTACCCGTCTTTCTACATGGACCACACCGGGTCTGGGGCCTCACAGCTATCATCACTGAGTTTGCCCTGCAACTGTTGGCACCTGGTACCTACCAGCCCCGCCTGGCCGGCCTTGGGCAACCCAGCGGCTCTGAGGGCCTGGCCCACCCTAAGGAGCCCCTGGCTTCACCCTGCCAGGCCAGCTCCTCTCCAGGACTGAATAAAGGCCTTTGACAGCTCTAGAGCTCCTGCTTCTGCTGTACTGGGGCCTTGACCTTGGGCAGACCACTCCAGGCTGCTGGCTGGGGCTCTTCCTTCCAGTCAGGCCATTCCCCACAGCAGTAGACACTTCCTGGGTGCCAAGTACTTAGCATCAATTCATTTCACCCTCACATCAGCCTGTGAGGTGGGGCCAACACTGTCTCTGGCTGGTGAGACTGCATTCAGGGAGGACAGACATCTTGCTCAAGGGCCCCCAGACTGGGATTAGAACCAGGGCTCTCAGACTCCACAGCCCAGTGCTCTTGGGTACTACACTGCCCATGTCTCAGCCTGCGGCTCCTGTTGTCTCTGCTGTGCTTGGCTGACCCTGTGCTGGGCTCTGTGATCCCAGGGAGGAGTAGGTGCACCCATGCCCCTGGGTGTCACTGTGGAGCTCTAACATGCAGAGCCCCTGTGTGTGCCAGCTGCTGTGTGTGCCACAGCTGTGGACCAGCAAGATGATGACCTGCCCTCCAGAGGGGGTGCTCAGTCTAGGGGAGACCTCAGACCACGTAACACAGATAATCATGTGATTCCACATTATTTAATCACAGATAATAGTGGAATTATACAGCAACTAGGTAGACCAGGTTCTGTGAAAGAGTTGAGGGAGTGGGTGATCTGAACTTGCCATGGCGCGCTTCAGTTATGGCTGGATCCAGGAGCTCAGGGGCTTTCCTCTTGCTGTGCTGGCCTCAGCCCTGGGGGCTTGTCTCTAGTGCAGAGTGTGAGAGGTGAGGGCAGCAGCATCCATCAACAAAAAACAAGGCTGCTCCTTCCTAGCCAGCCTAACCCAGAACTGCTCCTCACTGGCCTGCCTTGAGTCACATGTCCTTCCCTGAGCCTATCACATGGCCAGTTGGGTTTACAATACATTGATTTATAGTCTGGGATGCTTGCCTGGGTAGGAGGGGAAACGCCCTGGACTGAGAAACAGTGGTTCCCAAAGAACAATTGAGGTTCACACCTTATACAAAAAATCAACCTGAAATGGGCTATATAACCGGAAGTGAGCCGGACACCATGGTTCATGCCTGTCATCCCAGCACTTTGGGAAGCCAAGCTGGGTCACTGTAACTTCAGGAGTTCAAGACCAGCCTGGGCAACAGAGTGAAACCCCATCTCTACAAAAAAAAAAAAAAAAAAAAAAAAAATTAGCCAGGCATGGTGGTGCATGCCTGTAGTCCCAGCGACTCAAGAAACTGAGGTGGGAGGATCACTTAGCCCAGGAGGCAGAGGTTGCAGTGAGCTGAGATTGTGCCACAGCACTCCAGCCTAGGTGACAGTGAGATCTGTCGTAAATTAAAAAACAAAACAAAACCTTGGAATGGGTACACTACTGGAAGGAAACATGGGGAAAGTTCTAGACATTGGTCTGGGCAATGATTCTTGTATAGGACCCCAAAAGCAAAGGCATCAAAAACAAAAATAGACAAGTGGCATGGCACCCGACTAAAAAGCGTCTACACAGCAAAACAAGTAACAAAGTGAAGAGAGAGCCTACAGGATGGGAGAAAATATTTGCAGATCATACACCTGAGAAGGGGCTAACATCCAAAATAAACAAGTAATTCAAGTCAATAACAAGAAACAAATACCCCAATTTAAACACAAAGGGCCTGAACACACATTTCCCAAAAGAAGACATGAAAACATGCTCAGCATCACTAATCGTGCAGGCAATGCAAGTTAAAATCTCAATGAGACACCCCCTCACACCTGTTAGAAAGGCTATTACCAACTCCACGGGAGATAAGTGCTCGTGAGGATGCGGAGAGAGGGAAGCCTCACGTGCGGTTGGTGGGAAGGTAACTGAGCGAAGCCATTTTGGAAAATCGTACGGCAGTCCCTTAGAACACTAAAAATAGAACGACCATGTGATCCAGCAACCCCACTTGTGGGTAGCATCCACGAGAGTTGAAGTCAGCATGCTGAAGAGGTGTCAGCATCCACGTTCACTGCAGAGCCATTCACAACAGCTAAGACACGGCAGCAACCCAGCCGCCCAGCATCAGACGAACGATGGATAGATGGTCTGTCTACATTGTCCAGCCTTAACAAAGATGGACATTCTGCCATTTGTGACAACACGGATGAACCCGGAAGACGACCTGCTAAGTGAAATAAGCTAGGCACGGAAAGACGAATGAGACGATGGTCTCGTTTTTATGTGGAATCCGAAAAAGTTGGAAGTAGAGAGAATGGTGGTTACGAGGGGCTGGAGAGGGGAGACATTGCTCTTAGGGTACAATATTCCAGTCAGACAGGAAGAGGAAGCGAAGGCCCGACTGCACAATATGCAAACATCCCTAATGATAACGCCTTGTGTATTTCACAGTCACTTTAAGAGTACATTTTAAGTGGGTTTTTTTTTGTTGTTTTTGTTTTTTGTTTTTTGTTTTTTTTGAGACAGAGTCTTGCTCTGTCACCCAGGCTAGAGTGCAGTGGGGCAGTCTGGATTCACTGCAACCTCCGCCTCCTGGGTTCAAGCAGTTCTCCCGCCTCAGCCTCCCAAGTAGCTGGCATTACAGGTGTCCCCCAACCCCGCGTCTGTCCTCAAGTTCCCGTCTCTGAGGCTGGGTGCGTTCCCCCCAGCCCCAGTCCTCAGGCATTTCTCTGAGTCCCCGCGCCCCCAACCCCCATCCAGGCCCCCATGGCGGGCACTGCGGCAGAAGGTGGGCGGCCTCCCCGGGTGAGCATGCAGGAGCACATGGCCATCGACGTGAGCCCAGGCCCCATCCGTCCCATCCGCCTCATCTCCCACTACTTCCCCCACTTCTACCGTTTTGCGGAGCCCGTCCTGCGCCCTTTGGACCCTCGTTCCGCAGCGGCGTCCGCCATTTGCTCTGCACCCCAGCCACAGCCCGACCCAGAGCCAGAGGGAGACTCAGACGACAGCAGTGAGTAGGGGTGGGAGGAGGGGGACACCCTGAGCTCAGCCCAGCCAGGCTGGGGATTGGGGTGTCACTGGCATCTGGCCACGGAGGGGCAAGACAGGAGGCACGTGCCATGGGAAGAGGCAGATAGGGCTGAGGTAGGAGGTGACTCTGCCTGCCACCTGCCCTTAGCTGCCCTGGGCACCCTGGAGTTCACGCTTCTTTTTGATGCGGACAACAGTGCCCTGCACTGCACAGCTCATCGTGCCAAGGTGAGGATGGGAGTGAGCATCCCTGGGACAAAGGGCTGGGCCACGGGCCTCTCTCATACCCACTGTCTGTTCCTAGGGCCTCAAGCCATTGGCCTCAGGCTCCATGGACACCTATGTCAAAGCCAATCTGCTGCCAGGGGCCAGCAAGGTGAGGGCAAGCCCCAGACCCTCACTGCTGCTCTCTGGCTGAAGGTCCAGCCTGGGGCACCCACCTGGCTCCGCTTGGCTCCTGCCCCCAAGGCCTGGGTCCCAGTTGCTGGGATGTGCAAACAGGGGGTCCTATCAGGGAGGTAGGGTTGGGGGTTGGAGGACAGTTGGCCCTAAGAGGCCCTGACCCCCCTGCTTGGGCCCTAGGCCAGCCAACTTCGAACACGCACCATTCGGGCCATGAAAGTACCTGTCTGGGAGGAGACACTCACCTATCACGGCTTCACCCGCCAGGATGCTGTACACAAGACCCTTAGGTGAAGATCCAGCCTGGGCCACTTGGGGTGGGGCAGAGAGATGGGGCTGTCCTGGCCAGTTCTGACCTAAGCGGCCACCAGGCTATGTGTGTGTGAGGACCCATGGTTGCGGCGACGGCGGCGGGCACCTCCCCTGGGGGAGCTGCGGGTACCCCTGAGGAAGCTGGTGCCCAACCGAGCCAGGAGCTTCGACATCTGTCTGGAGAAGTGGAGGCTGGTGAGTGGGGCTGGAGCACAGGGCAGAGCTGCAGGGGCCGGGAACCTTGTGATGGGGGAGCTGGAGGGGAGGAGCAGGGAGGGGGACGCAGGCAGCAACTGGCCAGGATGACCGGGTTCTCTGCCCTTTCAGACCAAGAGGCCCAAGAGCCTGGACACAGCCCGCGGCATGTCCCTCTATCAGGTGGGTAGGACAGCTGGGCTGGGCAGGGATGAGGGCGCAGGCCTGGGGTGGCAGGGGAATAGGGGGCTTGGAGGAACCTGAGGTCAGCTCTCACAGGCCCTGTGAGCCCTCATTGCCCCAGGGGACACCCAGGCCCCCAGTGGCAAAGTGAGGGTGACTCCCTTGCCAGGGTGGCCCAGAGGAGCTATGGGGCACTGGGACAAGCAGAGGCCTCAGGGGCACACTTGGGCAGAGACCCAGGCAACCTTGAGGCTGAAACTGGTGGCGTTTGTCCGTGGCCTGAGATGGGAGGCTGGGCAAGATGGAAGAGAGGACAGATGAGTGGGGCTCCCTGGCTAGGGTCTGGCCCTGGGGGCAGTGTGGGGGTCACTCCTGGGGCAGGCTGTCCTAGACAGGCCCTTGTCTGGAGGCAATGAGGGTGACTGCAAGGCTCTGACATCACTGGAGTCGAAGACCTGGCCAGAACTCCTATGGCTTGGTAGGGGAGGGGCAGCTGGGAGGCTGAGAGCACGGCCCCCTACCAGCTACTCTCCAAAGTGCCAGGCGCCTGCCCCCTGGTGGAACCACCAGTTGCTGTAGCTGTTGATTAGCTAAGCCCAAGTGGCTGAGGCCCACCAAGGTGGTCCAAACGGGCCACTTCACCCAGCACCAGCCCCATGTACCCTGCAACACCCACCTCCACCCCAGATCCCAAGCACAAGAGCACCCAGAGCATGGTGGGTGCTCACTGAGCACTCCTGTGTTCCTGAGAGCTGCCTGTGAGCAAGGTTGGGGGGTGCTCTCTGCAAATGGAAACCCACCCCCAGGTGAGAGCAGTGTGCCTTCCCCAGGCTTCCTCCCTGGGCCTGTTCAGAAGCACCAGGGCTCAGAGTGTGGCAAAGGACACTCAGCTCCTGTCTCCAGGGCAGTGTGGGGTAAAGAGGGTGGGGTCTGGGAACTGAAGAGATCTGCTTCTCCTTGGGAGGTAAACATCCTGTCAGAGCCGCGGGCCTGCAGGGGTGGCTATGGCATGGATAGGCGGCCACTTAGGGAGCTACTGGTGTCAGCCAGTTCCCTTCCCCTCCATGACAGACATGCTGAGCTCATTGGTCACGTGGTCAGCAAGCCTCGCCTTTGATCAGGCCCTGGAGGGTATAGCTGACCCATGTACCGATTCCAGAGCGCTGGACAAGTGGCTGCATTGTGAAATGAAGTCGTTGGCTCCTGATTTCTTTGGGGCCAGGTTGAGCTTTCCTGTCCAGTGTGGAGGCTAAAGGGGTGGGCTCTGGGCTGGATGGGGGCTGACCTCGGCCTACACCTGTAGGAGGAGGTGGACACAGAGGTGGCCGGGGAGGAACGTGGGCACGTCCTGCTGTCGCTGTGCTACAGCTCTCGGCGGGGTGGCTTGCTGGTGGGTGTGCTGCGCTGCGCCCACCTAGCCCCCATGGATGCCAATGGTTAATCGGACCCCTTCGTGCGCCTGTGAGTGTGAACAGGGTGGGCAGGTGGGAGGTAAGGGTGAGGCCATGGCTCCTCACATCTCCAGGGCCACACCTAATCCACCAATCCTCCCGATCAGTTTCCTGCATCCAAATACAGGGAAGAAATCTAAATTCAAGACCAGTGTTCGCAGGAAGACCCTGAACCCAGAGTTCAATGAGGTAAGCCCGGGCCAGGCAGGTCCCAGCCAACCCTGGCCTTGACATGCTGACACACTTCCCTGCCGGGGCCTGATTCTTAGGCCGTGAGAGAGGCAAGGCCACCTCCCTCCCACCTCTCTGCCCTTCTCCCTGCAGGAATTCTTCTACTCAGGCCCACGGGAAGAGCTGGCCCAGAAGACGCTGCTGGTGTCTGTGTGGGACTATGACCTGGGCACAGCTGATGACTTCATTGGTAAGTGGGAACGTGAGGCACTGGGGTGGGGGCCCAGTAGGCTCCTGGCAGTTTCTGACCCATCCCCCATGGCAGGCGGGGTGCAGCTGGGCAGTCATGCCAGTGGGGAGCGCCTGCAGCACTGGCTTGAGTGCCTGGGCCACAGCGACCACCGCCTGGAGCTGTGGCACCCGCTGGACAGCAGGCCTGTCCAGCTCAGCAACTAGCCCATGGGCCCTGCCTACCGCCCTCCTCTACGGCTGCCTGAAACATCCCCACAAAAATGGTGGAGCCTGGGGCTGCCTCACCCACCATGCCCAACCCCCAGTCAGAGGGCGTTTCCTCTCTCCCCACTTTCACATTCATCCCACCCGAATCATGGAGCCGAAATAAACATCTCCTTCAAGCCAGACAAGAGCCTGTCCTTTCTCTGGCCAAGAGCCAGACTGGGCCCTGTTCTCCCCTCCCACCCTTGAGGAGCCTGTGCTGGGTAAAGGATAAAGAGCACAGTCACAGTAGCTGTAGCAGAGGGTGGGCAGCACTCGCTTTATTGTCCAGCATTCCAGACGGACAGACGCAGGACAGCAGGCCAGGGTGGTGGGCTAAGAGGCAGCCTGCCGGGCCTGGTGCTGCTGGGCAAACCGCTGCATCCGCTCCTCGAGCTCTGGCCGAAAGTGGCGGATCAGACCCTGGGGTCGGTGGGGGAAGACTGTGAAACAGAGTCCAAAAATCCTCCAATACCCTGGGCCCCTGGCGCCACCCACCCTCCATGCTGTGCAGAAGGGAAGTGAGTACCTGCACAGGCCAGGCGGCCCCGTCACCCAGAGCGCAGATGGTGTGGCCTTCGATCTGCTTGCTGATCTCCCACAGGGAGTCGATCTCGGCCGGCTGGGCGTCCCCCCTCACGAAACGAGCCATCACCTTGTTCATCCAGTCCACACCTGCAGCCACAGCCACAAGAGAGGGCCTGACGGTCTCCCCAGTCAGCATGTGGGGCAGCACTTGAGGCGTGAGGGCCACATGGTGGGGTGGAGGTTAAGTGAGGCCACGATAAGCAAACCCCCAACCTGCCCGATGCTCACCCTCGCGGCATGGGGTGCACTGGCCACAGCTCTCGTGCTTATAGAACTCAATGAGGCGGGCGATGGCTTTCACGATGTCCGTCTGGGTGACGAGGGGCAGTTAGCAGGCACCCAAGGCCAGGCAGAAGCCTGGGCTTCAGCCCCCTAGCAGCAGCCCCTCCCCCAGTTCCAGAAGCTCTTCCCAGCCCACCCAGCATCTGGCCTCCTCCAGCCTCCCTGGGCCCCCTGTGCTGCCCAGACTCCGGGGCATTCTCCCCAGAGTGGCCTTCCTCCCTCCTCTCCCACCTTGCTTCTATCTCAGCCTACAGGAACTGAGGCCTGAGTGTTGGCAAGAGGGTTTTCTGGGAGGCCCAGGGAGGGAGACAGCACCCAGGAGGGTATATGGCAAGGACCAGGCTGGTGCGTGAGCCCTTACCGAGCGGTCCATGACGATCACCGCGGCTGTGCCCAGGCCTGTCTGTGCCTGCACCAGTGCGTCGAAGTCCATCAGCACAGTCTCACATACAGACTTGGGGATCAGTGGGGTAGACGAGCCACCAGGGATCACAGCAAGGAGGTTGTCCCAGCCACCAGTGACACCTCCTGGGGCCCCAAGTCAGTCCCCAAAGGGATACAGGGTCAGCACTGGACCGGCACACCTGCCTAGTCCTGAGCCCAGTCCCTTCGTCAGCCCCTAGACCCAGCCCCATCTCCTGAGCCCTCCCGCTCAGGCTCTCTTCCTGGACACCTGCGCTCCCCTGCCCCCCGCACACACCTCACTGGCCCCAGGCCTTACCAGCATGCTTCTCAATCAGTTCCTTCAGGGGCACAGACATCTCCTCCTCCACCGTGCAAGGGTGGTTGACATGGCCAGAGATGTTGAATAGTTTGGTGCCTGAGTTGCGCTCTCTGCCAAAGCCAGCAAACCAGGTACCCCCACGACGGCAGATGGTGGGGGACACTGCCACTGTCTCCACGTTGGCCACAGTTGTGGGGCAGCCAAACACTCCTTCAGGGAAATGGGAAGAGAACTGGTGGCTGCTGGGGGTGGTGCAGATTTCCTGGCAGGGAGGTGTGTCCCAGGGTCCTGCTCCCGTGGCACAGCCCCTGCTCTAATATCTCCTTATCATTCTTATCCCTGCTGGACCCCACACTTCAGAGATGCCTCATTGCCTCGTTCACCACCACGCCCTTAGCCCCAGAACAGGCACCGTGAAGGTGGAGCCACAGAGCAGCACGGACAGTGCCGAGGCAGGAGGGACTGCAGGCGGCCCTGGGGGAGCCTGTGTGTTGTTGCCAGCCTACTCTCTATCTGGCCTCAGCCCGGAAGGCACTCAGAAATCCCTAAAGAACAACCCACGGGGAGCCTAGCCACATCCTGCGTGTCACAAGACACAGTGTGACCCAGGGTCATGCCGGGCTTTACCCACGTCTGCGGGGAAGGGGGGCTTCAGGCGGGGCTTGCCCTGCTTGCCCTCGATGGACTCGATGAGCGCCGTCTCCTCTCCACAGATGTAGGCCCCAGCCCCGCGCACCACAAACACGTCAAAATCGTAGCCAGAGCCGCAGGCATCCTTGCCAATCAGACCTGCCTCATAGGCCTCTCGGATGGCCACCTGCGGGACAAAGGTGTGAGTTCCCCAGCCCACCCCAGCCCAGGAGTCAGCCTGTAACTTCAGGAGTCATGAAACCCTTGAAGGCCTCCCACGGGGAGGCTCCTAACGAAATGAAAACCTTGACTATGATCTGAAACAGACATGCAAGAAGCCACACATAAGTAAGCTGCTTTGATGCCAAGAAAATAAAAGCGAAGTAGACATTATCAGGTCTCCTAACTACCCCAGTCTGCAAGGGAAAATAAGTCTTTATAACATTAAAAATAAAAATGTAGGCCGGGTGCAGTGGCTCACTCCTATAATCCCAGCACTTTGGGAGGCCAAGGCGGGTGGAATACCTGAGGTCAGGAGTTTGAAACCAGCCTGGCCAACACTGGTGAAACCCCATCTCTTCTAAAAATGCAAAATTAGCTGGGCGTGGTGGCGAGCGCCTATAATCCCAGCTACTCAGGAAGCTGAGGCAAAGAATCACTTGAACCCGGGAGGTGGAAGTTGCAGTAAGCGGAGATCACGCCACTGCATTCCAGCCTGGGCAACAGAGTGAGGCTCTGTCTCAAAAAAAAAAGTAATTGCCTATATCCTTATTGTCTTAAGCTATGATGTTTTTCTATATTCCCTACAGATATATTATTCATGGTTCCAAGCAATGAACATAATGTATTTTCTCCAAATAGCAATTGTTTATACTCATAATTATTCAGCTCTCTTCCTATAGTTCCACTTAGTTTCTTTCTTCTTGCTACTTGTTATTATAATACTGTATTTTTGAAGCAAAAAAAAAAAGTTTTTTTCATACCAGCAGCATTAGGAGCCCTGGGAGAAGGCTTTGGCAGCCAAGTCCCATTTGGGATGCATGCAGGACTGGCCACCACTCCCCAGTTCAACCACTGAGAGATCGGTGCTAACACCTACGAACTGTGCCGAGTCAGGGGCGTGAGTGCACACTGAGCACCTTATCTGTCCGCGTCTCTCCCTGCTCACCTGCACATTGGAGGCCTCATTGTAGAACTCCCCTCGGACATAGATATAGGCGGCGCGGGCGCCCATGGCCCGGCCCCCCACCAGGCAGCCTTCCACCAGCTTGTGAGGATCATGGCGCATTATCTCCCGGTCCTTGCAGGTGCCCGGCTCCCCCTCATCTGCGTTCACCACCAGATACTTGGGCCTGCAGGGTCCACAGGTCAGCCAGGATACAGGGCCACCAGCACTGAGTCTTCAACTCCATGCCACCTCACTCCACCCAGGGAGGCCTCAAAGAGGTCTCCTCTGACAGCTAATCCCTCGCTGCCCTCCCAACATGTCCCAGGGCTCTGCTTGCT
Source organism: Alouatta palliata (assembly GCA_004027835.1). Classification (NCBI taxonomy): domain Eukaryota; kingdom Metazoa; phylum Chordata; class Mammalia; order Primates; family Atelidae; genus Alouatta; species Alouatta palliata. Next base: position 47,386 of record PVKV010012735.1, on the reverse strand, counting down.
CACCACCAATGACAGGGAGCTCACTGCCTATTCCCTCTTTGGGCAGCTATGACCACAAGAAAGGTCTTCATTCAACTCATTCGAAAATCTCTCCTTGTGTCTGCCCCTGAGAGCCAGATTCTGCTCTTGGGGACAAAGAGCATTCCTCAAGCTCCACCACCAAAAGGCAGTAAAGCAGGTGACGTTCATCATTTGCTTTGTGTGCCAACCAGCATACATCCAAAAGCTGTATGAATATCATCTCTTTAATTCTTGAATATTACTGTGCCTATTTACAAAAAGGAACCTAAGGTTCACAAAGGCTGGGAAATTGCCCAAAGCTCTATGTTTAGGAGGCAGACCTAGGATTTGAACTAAGTCTGCCTGAGTCAATATCATGTGTGGATTCTGCTGCGTAAGTCTCCCCTGTGGAAGTCCACAGAGTAAGTCCCATCCACGTAAGTGCCTACCTCGTTCATGCTATGTCTCTAAGGAAAGAGCCCAAAGGCCCAGGGAAGCCTCAGCCACCCCCAAGGTCTCTCCCACAGCCACATCTGCCCCGCCCACCCCCACACCTGCCATCTGAGGGCTTATTCATGAAGCTCCACTTGAGGCCCGTGGGGAAGCCAGCGCCTCCACGGCCCCGCAAACCCGATGTCTTGATTTCGCCCAGGATCCAGTCAGGCCCCTTCAGCAGGATCTCCTTTGTCTTGTACCAGTCACCTCGACTCAGGGCACCTTTCAGCCTGGACAGAGTAGGGAAGGCAGTGAAGGGGACGCCTTGCTCCGGGACCCAGCAGGCTAAGGGCACTGTCTCACCTCCAGTCATGACGGCCATACAGGTTGGTGAATATCCGGTCTTCATCCTTCAGCGAGCCAAATGAGGTTTTCTTGGGTGCTGTCTGGGGAGACAGAGGGTCAGGAGGCCCAGCAGCGCTCTGGGGCCATAAGGGATTGGGCCAGAAGCTACAGAATCTTGGGGACCCCTATTTAGCAGGAGATGGGCTAGGGATAGGGATAGGGGAGAAGCTATAGCATTGCAGCTACCACTGCCACTTAGTAAGCATTTTTTTTTTGAGATGGATTCTTGCTCTGTTGCCCAAGCTGAAGTGCAGTGCTGAGATCTCAGCTCATGCAACCTCTGCCTCCTGGGTTCAAGTGATTCTTATGCCTCAGCCTCTGGATAGCTGGGGTTACAGGAACTTGCCACCATGCGTGGATAATTTTGCGTTTTTAGTAGAGATGGGGTTTCACCATATTGGCCAGGATGGCCTCGAACTCCTGACCTCAAGTGATCTGCTCACCTCAGCCTCCCAAAGTGCTGGGATTCCAGGCGTGAGCCACTGCACCCAGCCATTAGTAAGCATTTTGTTTAGCAGGTACTGGACGGAAGCATTTTACAACCAAAATCCCATTTCATCCTCATAACTCTGATAGGAACGATTTTCTCTATTTCACAGAGGAGAAAACTGAGGCTCAGAGCAAAAGGAACTTATAGAAGATCTCACAGTCAAAAGCAGCAGGTGGAATGTGAGCCCAGGTCTGTCGGTGGCCAAGGCCCACACCTGCATCACAGCACCACACTGCCCCGAAAGCCGACTGTGGTGCCATGGCCCTTTGCTTGCCTGGCTCCCTTGCTGGACCAAAACTTGGTGAGGCCAGGGGCCTATATGTTCCCAACTCGGCTGAAGAGGCAAAATGTGTTTACTGATGGGAAAGAAATACCTCCCTAGGACACAAAGGTGATGGAGGGGCTCACTTGGGGTGAAAATGAGCCCCACGACACAGGGGAGAGCGCCCCAGCTGAGGGCGACGGGACTCCCACCCCTTTAAAAGCACTTTTCAGCCACTGCAGGGCGCAGAGCAGTGGACGGGAAATCATAAGGTGCGCATCCCTAAATGGGGCAATGACCCCTTCACGCCCTACAAGGCTGTAGCAAGGAGGGAATGCAAGACTAGGGCGCTTCATAACCTGCAAAACACGCCAGGCGGACGACTGTGAAACAAGGGAAGTCAGCCAGCCGGAGGGCCGAGGGAGTCGGCCCCACGTTGCGACCCATTCCCCTACTTCAACCAGGTAGGAGAGGGAGCCTTCCCACCTGGCCTGGGGAGAAGGGCTCTCCAGAGGCCACTACAGACCCCAGGGACTGCTCGTGCACAGGCGCGGCCGCGAGACCCGGCCCCGAAAACCCCTGGCCCCAGCCAGGCCGGGCCTCACCGTGTCGCCGCTGAAACGCACAGATACCCGCGCGGGGAGCGACCCGCCGAGCAGCCGCCGTGCCGCCAGCATCGCGAGGGGCCAGGTGGGTCACCTCACGCTGTCACCTTCACAGAACAGAGGCTGAGAAATCTGCGCGACAGAGACGCTAGGGGGCGCACAGGAAAGACGTCACGCGCTCAACGCCAGCGCCGCGCACAGGCTTCGCCGCGCCCCTTCCTCTCCGCCCGCGGCCCCGCCTCCTTGGGGGAGGGCGTAGAGGCCAGTGCCTGCTTGGCGCTGGGGCTTCTGGGAGATGTGGTCCTGCACGCCTGGGGCCCGCCTTCCTCCCTCCGCGACGCTGGCATTTAGCAGCGGCTGTCTCCACCGCTCTTTCTCTCCTTCCTCAGCCCGCTCCACTTTGTGGACTACGCCCGCTGGCTCCCAGCCTTTCATGCCACAAGTAAACAAACCTCGCATGTCGCCTTCTGCTGGGTGTTCCACTTTCTACAGGTTCGGCGTTTAGTGTGCACCTGCCGTATGCCCCAGTGTGTCATAGGAGGAGGGAAAAGTCAGGCAGGTCACAGCCTGATCCTCATGACTACGTTGCAATTATTCCGTTCTAGTCCGAGCCCTGCCAGACTGTGGCCTTTCCCACCCAGGGCGTCCGTGTGCTCGGGGAAGGATTGCTGACTCCAAGGCAGGCGGGGGAAAGGGGTTGTTCGCGGGGGTCTTCCCGGAGGACCTCTCACGGAGTCCTAGACTGGGGTGAGGCAGAGAGGATGGGGATGGTCAGTGCATGACACATCCTCTTGCCAGCGCCACTGAATTCTCTCAGCCCTTGTCAGGCGAGTCCAGGACTTTGTGCTTCTGCCCCAAATCCTGGCATGGTCCCTGCTGCCTTTGGAATCAGCCACTGGTCCAGGATTCAAGGGCTCCGCGACCCCGTCCTTCACCAGGGTCATCACGCCCAGGCCACTGCTGCGAATCCCAGCCCCATTCCCGCAGACCCCTTCCTGGCGTCACTAGGCTTTAGGGCGTTCGCGTAGCTGCCCCCTTCCCTTGGTTTTCCCCTGACCTGAGGAGGTCCCTCTGTCCTTTGCCTTCCCAGGAGGTCTTGGAAGCCTGATGAACTCGTCTTTTTCAGGTTCCTGGCACCCTCTGCTGTGGTCCTCATGGTAAGAGTGATCTTTTTGGCCTGCTCTTCCCAGCTGTTGTCCAGTCCTCATGAGGAGGAACCATCTCTGTTCTCTTGCGCTGTAATCATCGTTTTTAATCTCTCTAAATTGTACTATTTACAAAACTCCTTTGCGCCTGTTTTCTCACATACTCCACGAGAACTCTGCATGGGGTTCACTCCATTTTGTCCATGAAGACACTTAGGCTCAGGGGGATTTCATCCTTTGTCTGTGGGCATGAAGCTGCTGAGTGGTGGAGCTGGACTAGAATCTAGGCCCTTCTTCACTCCCAAAGTGCCCCGCACACAGCAAACCCACAGAACAACTGACATGCATGTGACAGTCACTGTGGACATCAGTGACATTCCCAGCAGTGGCACCAAGAGCATCTCTGCCCTGTCTGAGGTTTCCCATACAGGCAGGGTAGCATCACGCCCAGAGCCCAGGAGTCCTGGCTGCCAGCCTCAGACCCCCTCTCTTAGGCAGGGAAAGAGGTTGCTGAGGCAAAGCTTCGGATTACACAGCTAATCCAGGCTCAGACCTGAGTCCTTGGATCCCTCCCTTTGGATCAGAACAAGGGGGGGCAGATCGGAGCCAGGGGGTGGATTCCTTCCTCATCTCTTTCTAACTGGGTCAAAGGAATATAGGCTGAGGGAGAGGCAGTTGGGGATGATGGGGACAGGAGATGCTGGGCATGAGGGGGATGGGCAAGGGAGAGTGAAGGGCAGGATCCCCTGTTCCTTCAGTGCCAGGCTCTGGGCTAAGCACTTGCCATGTGTTACCTCCTTAATCCTCCAAAACCCCAGGCTCAGGAATGAGGAGCCCTGTTTTCAGAAGCAGAGTATCAGCAATGCTGAGTGGCCTGCCCAGGATGACACAACTGCCAGAAATTGGCCTGAGATCTTCTAATAACAAATCCCCCACTGGTCCCCACCCACTAGAGCACCTGCTTGCCAGGCTCCTCAAGTGAAGAAGGTGATACACTCCGGTGTCATCTCCAGAGCTTCCTCTGCAGCGTCCCAGGTCCTGGCCCTCACCTCCTCAGCACTCATCCCATCCTGTGTCACGCTGCGTATCTGCCTCCCCCACCAGCCTCCAGGCCACAAGCCAGGCGGTATCGAGGGCAGTCCCCTGTCTCACCGGCCCCAGATCTACTGTGTCTATCTGGTCAACTTTCCCTTCCAAACATTCCCTGCACAGTGACAGATGGCTGTGGCCCTGTCATCCCTTACCTTAAATTAACAATGTGTCCTTGGGGGTCTCCCACCTTCACATTTTGGCTCTTCCCCACTTCTCTGCAAACATGGAACAGTGGGATTATTATAAATCTCAGACCCATTTTGTCCCTTTCCTGCCTAAGAGTTTCCGTGGTTCCTCACTGCCCTCAGAACAAAGCTCAAGGCTCTTTGTCCTGGTGTTCAAGGTCCTTTGTGGCTGCCAACTGTCAGCCTCCCCGGTTCCAGCTCCTATGGTTTTGCCCATACAAGCTGGGTCTGTGCCAGAGGATCCATCTTCCTCTCGACTTGGCCCTATTCCTCCTAAGAGCCCTTTGCATGTCACCTCCCCCAGGAAGCTTTCTGCAACCACCCTACAACCATCCCTATAAACTTTATAAAATCAATTAGGGAAGAAGTAAGGCGGAAAGGTGAAAATAAACCAAGCCTGCAGCACACACAGCATTTATCCTGAGGTCAGCTGCTCTCTGACCTGCTTCCTCATGGCCGTTGTGTGCCTATCGTCCTAGAGTCACAAAGACCCTAGATGATAGCTCCCCTTAACTGCTGTATAAGTAACAATTTGAACATGAAATGTTAAATTTTCCTTTTGAAATATTCCTTCAGGTCCTGCACGCTGATAAAACTACTGACTCAGCTGGTGCCCATGAGGAGCTGGCCCACCAAAGAATGCGATTTCCAATCCCAATGATTTCAAGAATCCAAGAATTCTCTGCTCCAAGAATCAACAATCCCAAGTTTTGAGCCCTTTGCCCTCCACAATCTCCTTAAAAAACCCAGCCCAAAACTCCTTGGGGAGATGGATTTGAAGGTCTCCTCCCATCTCCAAACGTGGTGTCCTGCAATCATTAAACTCTTTCTCTGCTGCAAACCCTGCTGTCTCAGTGTAATTGGTATGTTACTGCATACATACAGGCATACAAACCTGTTGGTCCTGCAACAACCCCATACAACTATTTTGAGCACCTATTGTCAGGCCCAGTGTGAGTAAGGCATAATCAGATCTTCTCCAGCCCCCAGCACAGAGCTTCTGAAGGGAAGGGCTTACTTAATATTGTAATCAAATATTGTATTTGGAAAATGAAAAACAATTTTTTACTGTGTTTGAAATTGAAGAAATACCAAAAAAGCAAGAAGAAAGTAACAGTATATTATGACCACACTGACAATACCCATTATTGTTTCTAGGTGATTTAATTTTTTTAAAATATTTATTTATTTATTTATTGAGATGGAGTCTCGCTCTTGTCACCCAGGCTGGAGTGCGGCGGTGTGATCAGCTCACTGCACCTCTGCCTCCCCGATTCAAGCGATTTTCCTGCCTCAGCCTCCCAAGTAGCTGGGATTACAGGTACCCACCACCGCACCTGGCTAATTTTTGTATTTTTAGTAGATACAGGGTTTTACCATGTTGACCAGGCTGGTCTCGAACTCCTGACGTTAGGTGATCCACACACCTCAGCCTCCCAAAATGCTGGGATTACAGGCATGAGCCACTGTGCCCAGCTGGTTTTCTAAGTGATTTAAAAATACTTCACAGTAGCATATTAATATGCTGGTTCTTAAAAATTTATACCTTTACAAAAAAACTATAAAGTCCTTTCCTACCATCTTGGAGCCAAATGCTGTTGAATCTGATATCATCTTCCAGTCCTTCAAAAAATTATTTTACTTGTGCATATACTTACCTCCTCAATCCTCCAAAACCCCAGGCTCAGGAATGATGAGCCCTGTTTTCAGAAGCAGAGTATCAGCCATGCTGAGTGGCCTGCCCAGGATGACACAATTGCCACAGAAAAATATGAGTGTTTGGTGCCTTTTTTTTTTTTTTTTTTTGAGACAGAGTCTAACTCTGTCACCCAGGCTGGAGTCTGGAGTGTAGTGGCATGATCTTGGCTCACCACAATTTCTGCCACCCAGGTTGAAGCAATTCTCCTGCCTCAGCCTCCCAAGTAGCTGGGATTACAGGCGGCTGCCACCGCGCCCAGCTAATTTTTGTAGTTTTAGTAGAGACATGGTTTCACCATCTTGGCCAGGCTGGTCTTGAACTCCTGACCTTGTGATCCACCCATCTAAGTCTCCCAAAGTGCTGGGATTATAGGCGTGAGCCACCTCGCCCAGCTGTTTGGTGCTTTTTGTTTGCAGTAATGGTATTTTGTTTGTTTTGTTTGAGATAGGTCTCACTCTTGTCACCCGGGCTGGAGTGCAGTGGCATGATCATGACTCACTGCAGCCTTAACCTCCCAGCCTCAAGTGATCTTCCCACCTCAACCTCCTGAGTAGCTGGAACCAAAAATGTGCACCACCATACTGGGCTAGTTTGTTTTTTGAGACAGAGTCTTGCTCTGTTGCCCGGGCTGGAATGCAGTGGCATGATCTCGGCTCACTGCAACCTCCGCCTCCTGGGTTCAAGGAATTCTCTGCCTCAGCCTCCTCAGTAGCTGGAATTACAGGCACCCACCACCACACCCAACTAACTTTTGTATTTTTAGTAGAGACAGGGTTTCACCATCTTGGCCAGGCTGGTCTTGAACTCCTGACCTCGTGATCTACCTGCCTCAACCTCCCAAAGTGCTGAGATTATAGACGTGAGCCACCACACCTGGCAGCTAGTTTTTTTTTTTTGTTTTTTTTTATGTATATAGGAGGGCTCACTGTGTTGTCCAGACTGGTCTTGAACTCATAGGCTCAAGCGATCCTCTGGCCTTTGCCTCCCAAAGTCCTGGGATTACAGGCATGAGCTGCTGCACCCAGCCTAGTATTTCGATGTAATGAGTCTACACCTTGCTTTTTTCATTCAACATGATGTTTTTGAGATTAGTCCACATTGGTACAAATAGATTTAGAAACATGATTACCTGCAAGTGACAACAAAGCTTTACGGTTAAGGGCTTGGATTCAAAATCCTGCTTCTGCCACTTCCTACCAATGAGATTTTAGTCCCTTGCCTCAGTTTCCTCAAGTGGAAAATGAGGATAACATATATCCTAAAAGGAGTGATGGTTAGAGTTACTGAGAAAAGTGAATGAGGTGCTTGTGAAGTACTCAGAGCCATGCCTGGCACACAGCAAATGTCCCAAGAGTGTTTAACTTAATGCACAGGATCGCGGATGAATTCAAAGAACCTTGTCTTTATCATCATGTGTCTGCCCACGCAAGAATGTGGCTACTCCGATTGTTTCACATCTTTTAGCTCTTTCACTAAAGATTTAGAATTATTTTTTAATTCGGTATTTTTCTTTTCTTTTCTTTTCTTTTTCTTTCTTTTTTTTTTTTTTTTTTTTTTTTTTTTTTTTTTTTTTTTTTTTTTTTTTTTTTTTTTTTGAGAATCTTGCTCTATCGCCAGGCTGGAGTGCAATGGCACCATCTCGGCTCACTGCAACCTCCACCTCCTGGGTTCAAGCAATTCTCCTGCCTCAGCCTCCCGAGTAGCTGGGACTACAGTTGCGTGCCACCAAACCTAGCTAATTTTTGTATTTTTAATACAGACAGAGTTTCACCATGTTGGTCAGAATGGTCTCGATCTCTTGACCTCGTGATCTGCCCTCCTCGACCTCCCAAAGTGCTGGGATTACAGGCGTGAGCCACCACACCTGGCCCAATTCCGTAATTTTTTTAATGCAGAAATGTTATGTGGTATTTTGTGGTTTTATGTTTTTGTAATCTCTTTTCTGATTACATTTCTAATTGGTAGTTGCTTGTGAATAGAATACTGTTGATTTGCCTTTATTGATATTGTATCTAGATCACTTAATGGACTTTGCTATTATGAAAATTTATCCAGGCCAGGTATGGCAGCTCATGCCTGTAACCCCAGCACTTTAGCCCAGGAGTACAAGACCAGCCGGGGTAACACAGTGAGATGACATCTCCATGAAAAAAAAAAAAAAAAAAGTAAAAAATTAGCCAGCTGTGGTGGTGTACACCTATAATCCCAACTCCTTGGGATGCTAAGGTGGAAAGATGGCTTGAGCCTGGGAAGGTGAGGCTGCAGTGAGCCATGATAGGCCCTCTGCACTCCAGCTTGGGTGACAGAATGAGACCCTGTCTCAAAGACAAATCAAAACACTAACTAAATAAATGATTTTTAAAAGCCTGCATCAGTGTAGTGTGGGAAGTAAAAAATTAAATAAATAAAAAAATTAAATAAAATGTTATCCATTCAAGCTTTCTTGTTTTGTTCTTGTTGTATTTACTGTTTTGTTTTTCAAGACAGGGTCTCACCCCATCACATAGATTGGAGTGCAGTGGCATGATCACAGCTCACTGCAGTCTTGCCGTCCCAGGCTCAGGTGATTCTCCCACCTCAGCCTCCCAAAGTGCTAAGACTACAGGCTTGAGACACTGCACCCAGCCTGCTTTTCTGTTTTCTCTGCTGGTGATCAGAGTGTCGAGAAATAGTAAGGATTGTGTCTCTTCCTTTCTAAAATCAGGTGTCTCATTTCTTTTCATTATTGCACCAACTACAGTCTTCAAGATAAAGCTGATTAGTGGTGATAGCAAGCTTCCTTATCTGGGGTGTGACTTTAATGGGAATGTGTAAAGGTTTGAAATTATAAACCAAAAGTAAAATTCTAAGCCCCCCAACCATCTGAATGGATTCCTCCTCTCAAAACGGCTTTCCAAAGTTAACCTAAAAAGCTAGTTCAGGCCAGATGAGAAGGGGAGCCGGACATGCCTCATTTTACCCTCCTCTCTTTTGGAGTTACTGATAGAACAGACTCTTACATCTGATAAGGAACACTGATGATCTGCTCTCTCTGAAGCCTGCTACCTGGAGGCTTTATCTGCATAATAAAACCTTGGTCTCCACAACCCCTTTGTAACCTAGACATTCCTTTCTATTAATAATAACTCTTTCAACTGATTGCCATTCAGAAAAATCTTTGAATCCACCTACTACCTGGAAGCAGTCTCTGACCTGCTTCCTATTGTCTGGAATCTTACATGTATTAATTGATGTCTTATGTCTCCCTAAAATGTGTAAAGTCAAATTGTGGCCCAACCACCTTGGGCACATGTTCTCAGGATCTCCTGAGAGCTGTGTCACAGACCACCAGTCACTCATATTCAACTTAGAATAAATCTTGGCGGGGCATAGTGGCTCACGCCTGTAATCCCAGCACTTTTGGAAGCTGAGGCAGGCACATCACCTGAGGTCAGGAGTTTAAGACCAGCCTGGCCAACATGGTGAAACCCCATTTCTACTAAAAATACAAAAAATTGGCCACGCATGGTGGTGGGCACCTGTAATCCCAGCTACTCGGGAGGCTAAGGCAGGAAAATCACTTGAACCCGGGAGTCAGAGGTTGCAGTGAGCTGAGATCACACCATTGCACTCCAGCCTGGGCAACAAGAGCAAAACTCCACCTCAAAATAAATAAATAAATAAATAAATAAATAAGAATACATCTCTTCAAATATTGTACAGAGTTTGACCCTTGTTGCTGACAATGTTAAGGGTCTCAGTTCTTTTTGTTAGATTTTTTTGTTTTAGCTTTTCATATCACGTGCCTTCAGATGTCTTTAGGCCAGACGTTTTTCACTGGATGCTAAGAAACAGAATTCTGAGTGGGCTTCTGATTATATTCCCCCTAATTAGTAGTAGCTTCTTGTGAAAAATAAAATAAATACAGAGTGACTGCAGAAAAGAACTGTTGATCCAGGTGCAAAGGGAGATGACATTCCCAACAATGACACCTTAAACCTTGTTAGATAACACTGGCAGTTGGAAGCATTCACCAGTCGCTAGCTTACTCTCTTCTCTGACATATTTTTTTTTCACCCTCCCGAGTAGCCAGGATGACAGGCATGCGCCTCCACGCCCAGCTAATTTTGTGTTTCTAGTAGAGATGGGGTTTTACCATGTTGGTCAGGCTGGCCTTGAACTCCTGACCTCAGGTGATCCACCTGCCTTGGCCTCCCAAAGTGCTTGGATTACAGGTGTGAGCCACCACACCTGTCTTCTGACATTTTTCATTGTCCTCCTCTGCTATATGTATCCTCCAATCACCCAGAAATTTCTTTCATGACACCCACTACATTCTTAGGAAAGTACCTTTAGCTTCCAAATGGCTTGCTTAAAAACTGGGTGTGTAGGTCATTGCGGTTCAGGGCTGTAAAATTCCATTTGCCCTAACTGATCTGGGTGTGGCTTGCCTGGCTGCTCAGAGGCGTCTTGGAAATGGGCCTCTCCTCCTATCAGACATGAAGGTAAAACACACTGAGAACTCTGGTCTATTTATCTTAAAACAATTAGTATGTGTGAGGATTGACATAGCAATCATTAGTGTTAGATATAGTGAACTCCAAGTTTCTCTTCAAAGAATCAATATATATAGTGAACTCCAAGTTTCTCTTCAAAGAATCAATATGTCAGTGCATTCAGCTTTCTTGTTCCTTAATTCTCCATTTTAAAGTTTAAGTTCCTGGTTCTCTGCACCTCCTTGACTCTAGTTTTGGTAAACGACTTTCCCGCCAGTTCTAATCAGCATTCACATCTGTTCACCTGGTCACTTGCTTTGACCTGAGTCACTTCTGGTTGCCTGCTCTGACCTGTTTCGTAACTGTCCTTCCCACCAAACTACCCACCCCACCACTCGGGCTGGCATCCCTGCTCTCCTTAAAATAGCCAATCAGAATTAGCTTGGGACTGTGCGGTCCAACCCTAGCCAATAGGGGAACAACACAGCAGCAGGGGCTACCTGTGTCAGGAATAAGAACCCCTTCCTCTTCCTTGTCCAGGTGTGTGCTCACCATTGCTACATCTGTGAGATGCACCCTTCTGTAGAAGTAAACTGCCTTGCTGAGAAAATTTATATTCAATTGCTACTTCTTTTGTAGCACTGAAAATTTACGTGTAACAGTAAGTATGAGGTTTGCTGAGGCTTTTGGTAGAGATCATGATTATGTTATGAAAACTCCCTTTGAGAGCACAGTTTTATCATGAAGTTGTGCTCAGTTTCACTGAAAGCTTTTTCTGCATCTAGATGATGTTTTTTGTCTTCTTTAATTTGTGGTTAATCACATCAATCATTTTTCGAATCTGTTGACCTAACGGGGCTGCAGAGTGCAGTGGCTGAGAGCACAGAAGGAAGCCTATGTGGACTTAATTTTGGATTCTTCCACTTAATCAGCTGCACATCACTGAGCAAGTTCCTTGACTGTTCTATGTTTCATGCTCGTGTTGTGATGATTAAATGTTTTAATCTCTGTGTAAGTGCTTGCCATTCTTATGTTTTCTTATTCTGGGTATAAACACCAGTTGGTCATGGTGTAATGTTATTTCACTGTCCTGCTTCATTTGTTTTGCTAACATTTTGTTCAGTTTTTACACCAGTGCTCACAAGAGAGGATAACCTATAGTTTTACTTTCTCTGGGGGATCTTGCTTAGTTTTGTTACAAGATTATGCTAGCCCCTTAAAATGAGGTGGGCCACTTTCCATCTTTTTCCACATAATGGAAGAGTTTGCTCAGGCTAAAAATTCTCTCTTTCCTGAAGCATTGCTGGAACTTATTGTAAAGCTATCTGGAGCTGGGACCTCTGCTTAGGGGTGACTGCAACACTATTTCCATTTCTTTTATGGTTATTTATCTATTTCCTTGAGCCAATTTTGATCACTTACAAAGAAAGTTTTTTGATGAATTGCTAATTTTTCTTTTTTATTTTATTTTATTTTTTTGAGATAGAGTCTTGCTGTCACTCAGGCTGGAGTGCAGTGGTGTGATCTTAACTTATTGCAACTTCCAGTGCCTGGGTTCAAGCAATTCTCATGCCTCAGCCTCCTGAGTAACTGCGATTACAGGTGTGCACCACCACACCCAGCTAATTTCTGTGTGTGTGTGTGTGTGTGTGTGTGTGTGGTTTTTTTTTTTTTTTTTTTTTTTTTTTTTTTTTTTTCTTAAGATGAAGTCTCACTCTGTCGCCCAGGCTGGAGTGCAGTGGTGTGATCCTGGCTGACTGCAGCCTCCGCCTCCTGGGTCCAAGTGATTCTCCTGCCTCAGCCTCTCGAGTAGCTGGGACTACAGGTGCCCACCACCATACCCAGCTAATTTTTTTGTATTTTTAATAGAGACAGGGTTTCACCATGTTAGCCAGGATGGTCTTGATTTCCTGACCTTGTAATCCACCCACCTCAGCCTCTCAAAGTGCTGGGATTACAGGCATGAGCCACTGTGTTGGCAGAATTGTTACTTTTTCTCAAACTCGTGACCGCAAGTGATCTGTCTCCCTCAGCCTCACAAAGTGATGGATTACAGGCATGAGCCACTGTGCCAGCCAAATTGTTATTTTTCTAATATGAAATATTTATCTATGTCTCTAATGATTTGGCCTTGAGGTCTATGTCTTCTGATATTCATGCTGTTACACAAACTTTCTTTGCATTAGTATTTGGAAATTTTTTTCTATTTTCAATCTTGTTTTAGGAGAGTCTCTTAAAAACAATATCTAGTTAAATTTCATTTTGTTTGTGTTTAAAAGACAGTGTTTGTCTTTTAAAAAGAGTTTGACCTACTTACATTTATTGTTAAATGCCCTGGGACTTACATCTGTCATGTTATATTGTATTTTCTATTTAGCATTCTTTCTCTTTATTTCTTCTTTATTTTCTTGTCTTTGGTTGAATTGAATTTTCTTTGTGCTAGTCTCTTCTCCCCTACTATTGGATTGGAAGTTATACATTTTAATTTTATTTTTAGTGGTTACTCTTAAATTTTAGATCATACCTAAATTTCATTTCCAAGCAAAAGGTAATTAATCTATCTCCCTTCCTGAATATGAAGCAAAAACAAAAGCAGAATATACAGCCAGGCACAGTGGCACACACTTGTAATCCCAGCACTTTGGGAGGCTGAGGTGGGCGGATCACCTGAGGTCAGGAGTTTGAGACCAGCCGGGCCAACATGGAGAAACCCTGTCACTACTTAAAAAAAAAAAAATTAGCTGGGAGTGGTGGCAGGTGCCTGTAATCCCAACTACTGGGGACGCTGAGGCAAGAGAATCGCTTGAACCCAGGAGGTGGAGGTTGCAGTGAGCTGAGATCTTGCAACTACACTCCAGCCTGAGTGACAGAGGGGACTCTGTCTCAAAACAAACAAACAAAAAACAGAGTACACTGTTTTCTTCTGCACTTTTCTGCCAAATTCTGCACTCCTCTGTTCTGCATCAGCCCCATTCATTTGTAATTTGACAGGGCATTTCTGGCCCCCTGCCTCAGGCGCATGGTGGAGACCTGGCCTCAGTCACTCGTGGGTTCTCAGCTTTGCTCCCTCAGCCCTGGGCACAGACCAAGGTCCTGGCCCCAAGCCTTGTGTGCTCAGCCTGCTTGGGGTCCTGCTTCCTGGCTAACACACAGTTCCCACGCTGAGCTATGGGTTTCTTCCTGCTTCTTTCCTTCGGAGAGAGGCTTGTTTCAGGTCTACAGAGAATTCCTCTTTTATATCTGTGTGGACAAGATTTTACTATTAAAATGTTTTTTTCCTCTGGTCTTGATGTATTTGAGAAAGACATAGTGGGTTTCAGGTGTCACCCTGCTGTCTTGAAGTAGAAATCTTTTTTTCCCATAAATTTAAACTGGAAAGAGTAAAGTCTATCAATCACAACCAGTGGGGCACCCGAAGGATGAGGTGAATGTATTTAAGGCAAGCATCGCAATTAATGATGCATCTGGCCCAGGCCTCTCTCCCTGCTGGCCCAGGGGGCCAGGGAATACCCTCCACACTGCCTTCCTGGTGTGACCACTCCCTATCAGTCTGCTGGTGTTTCAGGGTCCCTCTGTGGCATATATCATCCTGATGCATTGGACACTGTCTGCAGTTTCCATCAGGGAGGACAAGGGAGGTCTTGGGCATGCACAGGCCCCAGGTACCAGTACCAGTCCCCTGGGTCCAGTCCTGCCAGTGTCTCCCTGCAGCAAACTCACATCCAGAAACCCAGAAGGTCAGGGCTAGGTAACTGGAGTACTTCTGCACCGGCCCTTTGCCCATCCCCCTGTTGTCACCTGAAGTCTTGCCTACGCCCCTTTGTCCCTTAACACAAAAGCTGTAGTGTGTTCTTTTTTGCTCCTCATAGCCTTTGATGGCTATTTGAGATGACAACCACCAGGAAGAGCTTACACATCCCTTCAACACCCCTTCTAAGCTGTTAGAAATGTGGAACTCATCTTCCTCATTCCTCAAGCGTTCAGGCTTTCGAAACGCCAGGCCTCACCTTACAAATCAAGAAAAAGAAAAAGAAAAATACTGTTGAGATTTTATTATCAGAAACAGGTTGAGCAGTTGTCTTCTATTACATTTTCTTCCTCCTGGGGCCACTTTGCACCTTGCAAAAATAATTTCCTCCCACTATGCAAAACTCAAAGCCACAGAGGACATTGAAGGGGACCTCTGTGGCTGCGGCGGGTCATGAGGCCATGGCCAGTATTTACGCCTTTCTTCCTCTGTCTCACACCCACAGTCCCCTCCCTCCGGCCCCTTAGCTGCTGGAGCCAGGGTGATGCACAGGGTTTTCACCAGGTGGGTGACTTAATATCATAAAGGTGTCACATCTTTTCAAATTTATCTATCAATTCACTGCAAATTCCCATCAAAATCCCACCAGGGCTTTTCACGGAAGTGGGAAAGCTGACACCAGTTGTATATAGAACAACAAAAGGCCAAGAATAGCCAAGACAATTTTGAAGAAGAAGACGGGGTTGGGGGTGGGTTCTGTCCTTGCAGATAACAACACTGGTTCTAAAGCCATAGCAATCCAGTCAAGTAGCCCAATGGTTCTGACACATAGTGCGTCTTTATCCTCACTCACTAAATGTTCTGTGATTTTGGTTTTGATTTCTTCTTTGACAGGAGTCGTTTTAAGAAAGATTTGTAAATGTACAGATGTTAGGGGTATTTTGTTTCCTGGTTTTGTTATTTTCCATTTTATTGCTTCACAATGAAAGACCATTGTCTGTGCTATTTCTCTCCCTCTCCCCACCCCCTTTTCTCCATGGAATGTTCTAAAACTTCTTTGAGGCCTAATCTATAGTTATTATAGTAAATCTCCCAAGAGCAATTGAAGGGTCGTACCTCTCTGTTTTCCTGTGGCAGAGTTTGAAATCTGCTGTTTGGAACCGCCAGAGTCCTTGTCTACCTGTGAGCTTTTGTTGGTTAAGTGCCCAGGTATGCTATTTGGTGCATAGATTCTCATAACTGTAATCACTCGAGATGTCTCCTACTTTCATAAGAGATAACGTGTGTGTTTAGATGAAATGTGTGGTTTGGGTTTTCACGGTCTTTGTGGCTTTTGGGGTGTTCTGAATGATTAGTGGGAATCCCAGATAAAAACCACAGGTCCTCCCTCTTTCTATCAAATGCTGCAAATATTTCTTTTATCATCTATCTGATCTGATAAAAAATAATGATCATTGTACAGAAGAAAACTTTACAATGCATGTAAAGTTTAGAAAAATGCATGAGATGATGGTCACACTAAATATCCTAATTTGTTTGTTTTTGAGACAGGATCTCTGCTGCCCAGGCTGGAGTGCAGTGATGGGAACATAGCTCACTGCAGACTTGACCTCTTGGGCTCAAGCAATCCTCCTGCCTCAGCCTCCTAAGTAGCTGCGACCACAGGCATGAGCTACCACATCTGGCTAATTTTTAAATTTCTTGTAGTGATGGGATCTTGTAATGTTGCCCAGGTGGGGTCTTGAACTCCTGGGCTCAAACATTTCTCTGCCTTGACCTCCAAAAGTGCTGAGATTATAGGTGTGAGCCACTATGCCCAGCCTACCTAATTTGATCATTATATAACATATATGTGTATATGGAACCCACAAATTGTACTCCATAAATATGCACAAATACAATGGTATCCTTTAAAAACTTAAAAAGAAATTGTTGGTTTTGATATAGTTACATTCACTCATTTAGGGGCCTTGTTTAAGAAATCTATCCCTAGCCCAAGGTCATAAGAAACTTTCTTTAACTTTTTTTTCTGTTAGTATTTTATTTTTCTCCCTCACATATAGGTGAACCCTATTGCAGGGCTTCTCAGCCTTGACATATGTCTATTTGGGCTTTGTTGTGAGCAGCTGCCCTGTGCACTGGATGATGCTGAACAGCATCCCTGGGGGTCAGTGGTACCCAACAAGTTGGGACAATAAAAATGTCTCCCAGATATTACCAAATATCCTCTGGGTGACAATATTGCCTCCTATCAAGAACCACTGATCTGTTTAGACTTTATTGTATATGGCGTGAGGTAAAGATCCAGTAATTTTTCTTAATAGGTGGAATCAATTTCACTAATGCTATCTATTAAATAACTTTTCTCTTCAAACTTATTTACAGTGCTACTGCTACTACATACTGAGTTCCAGGATAAGCATGGATTTGTTTTGTTTTCTTTCTTTTTATTCTTTTTTAACTTAATTTTATTTATTATTATTATTTTTTGGAGACGGGGTCTCGCTATGTTGCCCAGGCTGGAGTGCAGTGGCTATTCACAGGCACGATCCCAGTACTAATCAGCACGGGAGTTTTGACCTGCTCCATTTCCGACCTGGGCTGGTTCACCCCTCCTTAGGCAACCTGGTGGTCCCCCGCTCCCAGGAGGTCACCATATTGATGCCGAACTTAGTGCAGACACCAGATTGGCATAGTGCACTACAGCCCAGAATTCCTGGACTCCAGAGATCCTCCAGCCTCAGCCTCCCAAGTAGCTGGGACTACAGGCACACGCCACCGTGTCTGGCTTCTTTTTTCATTTTTTGGGTTGGTTGTATGTGGTAGAGACTGGCTAGATATCACAAACTAATTTCCTCTTCTCAGACACAGAGCTAAACTATGTTTCTCAGTCTCCTTGCATCCAAATGGGGCAGAAATGAAGAGTGTCACTTCCAGGCGTGGGCAGCTGGGAACAGGTGTGTCTTCACCTTGTTCTCTCTCTCTCTCTCTCTCCTTTCCAAGGACACCTTGAAAACGTATGAATCTGGGTTGAATGGGCTCCGTTCTCACTCAGAGCCCCATGTGATTACAGTCAGATGATGGCTGCAGTGGGATCACCTTGAGGGCCTCTTCCTTAACTGGCTGGTACTTGAGCCGGGCAAACAGCTAGATGTTGGAACAGCTAAGGGTCCTCAAAAATTTCTCTAACTTAGCCTGGGAGGCCTCACAGCATCATTTTCACTGCATTCGCTTCATAGAGGCCTTCCAGGTTCAAGCAATTCTCCTGCCTGAGCCTCCTGAGTAGCCGGGATTACAGGCACACACAACCACCCACTGCTAATTTTTGTATTTTTAGTAGATATGGGGTTTCACCATGTTGATCAGGCTGGTCTTGAACTCCTGATCTCGTGATCCGCCTGCCTCAGCCTCCAAAAGTGCTGGGATTATAGGCATGAGCCACTGCACCCAGCCTTTTCCTTTACTTTCTTAATAAACTTGATTTCGCTTGACTCTACAGACTCGCCCTGAATTTTTTCTTGTGTGAAATCCAGGAACCCTTGGCCGGGTGCGGTGGCTCACACCTGTAATCCAAGCACTTTGGAAGCCAAGGTGGGTGGATCACTTGAGGTTGGGAGTTCAAGACCAGCCTGACCAACATGGTGAAACCCAGTCTTTATAAAAAATAAAAATAAATAAAATAAAAAAAAAGAAATCCAGGAACCCTCTCTTGAGGTCTGAATTAGACCCCTTTCCTATAACATTACAAAATAAATCTTTCTTTAATGAGCTTGATGTTGTGTCTTATGAGCTCCATATTGAAACAACAACAACAACAAAAAAAGAGTGGTACTTACGCCATTGCACTCCAGCCTGGGCAACAGCATGAGACTCCATCTCAAAAAAAAAAGAAAGAAAGTAAAGGAATAAAGAATGGCTACTCCATAGACAGAGCAGCTCTGAGGGCTGCTGGTTGCCTATTTTTATGGTTACTTCTTGATGATAGGCTAAACAAGGGGTGGATTATTCATGCCCCCCCTTTTTAGACCATGTAGGGTAACTTCCTGATGTTGCCCTGGCATTTGTAAACTTTCATGGTGCTGGTGGGAATGTAGCAGTGAGGACAACCAGAGGACATTCTCATCGCCACTTGGTTTTGGTGGGTTTTAGCTGGTCTCTTCACTGCAACCTCTTTTATCAACAAGGTATTTATGACCTGTATCTTGTGCTGACCTCCTAGCTAGCTCATCCTATGACTTAGAATACCTTAACCATCTGGGAACGAAGCCTAGTAGATCTCAGCCTGATTTTACCTAGCTCCTATTCAAGATGGAGTTGCTCTGGTTCACAGCCTCTGGCAGTAGTTCATTTTATTTTTGTTGCACTAATCACAGTAAGACTGTCTAGTGTACCATTGACGGCTTCAAATACACATTTAAGACCTTTGGGAGAATACAGTTCACCAAAGAGATTATAATGATGACTATCAGGAGGATAATACCAAGAGGTTAGGATACGTTCCTCAGCCAAGGTCACCACAAACCAAAACCAATATTTTCATGGAAAGAAACTAAAAACAAAAGTTAATGACCAGAACAAACTATAAATTTAGTCTCTGAGTACAGGAGTCAGTTAATCAAAATTCCTAGATTGCAGTTTGAAGCATATTTTCCTAATCTGTGGTTTTAATGTCTCTGCTTATGGCAGAAGACATTTCAGTAAACTCCGTGAGTGGTCCCTACATCAGGCATGAGGGGTTTTGTCAGGGTCCAACCTGCAGACCCCAACCTAGCGAGGGATGAACAAATGCACTCAAACACTCTCTTTCAGTGAAAGAGCAGGCTAGGAGTCTGTGGCCACAGACACTGCAGGGAGTTAGCAGCCACCGTCCCTGATCAGCTGTTCTCCAGGCATTTTTTTCAGTATAGATTTAAAAGCAGAGGCTCTGTGTCAACACATTTGTGGATAATGATTAAAGGTCAGGTTCCCAGGCCTAAAGCAAACATCATTTGTGGATAATAAACCTGGTTAGCCTCCCCACAAGAGAACCATCTGGCCCACAAATTATTAAAGGTTAGCTTTAGGGCCACATGAGTAAACAACTTACTTAGATAAACTCCCTTACATTCCTTTGTATCTACTCTATATTATTTGCACAAGGAAAGGGAATTAGGCTGCCTTCAGCCATAGCCTCCTTCCCAAGGCTTTTGCAAAAATTTTCCGGCCTTCCAAGAAGGTTTGTGACTATTATAATTTTACAATCTCTCCTACCATCCTGACTGAACCCCCACAGGGTTTTCTTTGAAATTAATCAAGTTGTCCATATCCTACTTGTAGGGCTTCAGGAACAAAGCAATTCTTGTTCTTAGTGATTGCAAGTCAGAAAAGTGGGAGACAATTAAATTGGAGGAACCAAGAAGAATTAAGGCTCAAGCAATCTTCCTATCTCAGTCCCCCAAGTAGTTGGGACTACAGGCATGTGCCACCATACCTGGCTAACTTTTGTATTTTTTGTAGAAACAGGGTTTTGCCATGTTGCTCAGTCTGTTCTCAAACTCCTGAGCTTAAGCGATCCACCTGCCTTAGCCTCCTGAAGTGCTCAGATTGCAGGCATGAGCCACCAAGCCTGGCCTAATAAATATTTTTTAATTAGTTGAGCATGGCAGCTCATGCCTGTAGCCTCAGCTGCCCAGGAGGCTGAGGCAGGAGGATTGCTGGAGCCCAGAAGCTCTGATTTTGCCACTGCACTCCAGCCTGGGCAACAGAGCAAGACCCCATCTCTAAAAGATACACACACACACACACGCACACACACACACAAAGCCTATTAGGAAATACATATGATTATATATATATATTTTGTGTGTGTGTATACACATATGCATCTGCGTATATATATCATATCTATGATATGTATAATATATCATATCATAGCATATCATATCATATCATATATATGAGACAGGTAAAGCGAAATGAATAAACAAAGTTGGGGAAAGCAATAAAATGAAAAACATTGTAAGAGGGTATAAAAGGTGACCGGGTGCAGTGGCTCACGTCTGTAATCCCAGCACTTAGGGAGGCCGAGGTAGGCGGATCACGAGGTCAAGAGATCAAGACCATCCTGGCCAACATGGTGAAACCCCGTCTCTACTAAAAAAATACAAAAAAATTAGCCAGGCGTGGTGGCACATGCCTGTGGTCCCAGCTACTCGGGAGACTGAGGTGGAAGAATTGCTTGAATCCAGGAGGCAGAGGTTGTAGTGAGCCGAGACTGTGCCACTGCACTCCAGCCTGGTGACAGAGCAAGACTCTGTCTCAAAAAAAAAAAAAAGAGATTATAAAAGGTATATAGAAACTTTGTCTTGCATAGGGGTCAAAAGTGATTGAGAATTGATGGATCTGTTTGTAAGGTTTTATTATAATTATTATAATTAGCTGTAGCATTAATAATACAGTAATGTAAAGGTAGAATTTACTTTTCTCTTTTGAGCAAGATTTTCATGTAGTAGTAATAAGGGATAGTAAAAGATTTTTGTTTCCCTTTTGAGTAAACTGCAAAATAAATAAATTTTTAAAAAGAGGAGAGAGTTTGCCTTATGCTTTCTTCATTAGGTCTTTTGATTGGAAAACTGAGTTTCCTCTCTATCAAACAATAAAGGTTTTTGCTTTCTAAAATCTTTTTTTTTTTTTTTTTGAGATGGAGTTTCACTCTTTTTGCCCAGGCTGAAGTGCAATGGCTCGATCTTAGCTCACTGCATCCTCCACCCCCCGGGTTCAAGCGATTCTCCTGCCTCAGCCTCCCGAGTAGCTGGGATTACAGGTGCCTGCCACCACGCCCAGCTAATTTTGTATTTTTCGTGGAAACAGGGTTTCACCATGATGGCCAAGCTGGTCTTGAACCCCTAACCTCAGGTGACCCTCCTACCTTGGCCTCCCAAAGTGCTGGGATTATAGGTGTGAGCCATGGTACCCGGCCTTTCTGAAATCTTTTTTTTTTTTTTTTTGAGACAGAGCCTCTCTCTGTCGCCAGGCTGGAGTGCAGTGGCACAATCTCGACTCACTGCAACCTCCACCTCCCGGTTCAAGAGATTCTCCTGCCTCAGCCTCCCAAGTAGCTGAAATTACAGATGCACACAACCACACCCAACTAATTTTTGTATTTTTAGTAGATACACGGTTTGACCATGTTGGCCAGGATGGTCTCGATTTCTTGACCTTGTGATCCGCCTGCCTCATCCTCCCAAAGTGCTGGGATTATAGGCGTGAGCCACTGCACCCAGCCTCTGAAATCCTTTAATTATCACTTTGGCTAAATGGATGACTATTATTTTGCAGTACCCATGATTCTATTTTGAACAAGTCCTTTAAACCTTTTCTATTTTAATGTCAAGTGTTTAAAACTTTGATATTTTGATAAAATTCCAAAAATGAAAATTCAAATTCTAAATTAAGCCATTTTGACCTCAAATTAACTTTTAAACATTTGAAAAAGAAAGAAGAACCTCGTAAGTTCAACAGAGCTTGGTATTATTTGGTATGTAAAAATTACACAGCAAGCATTGTCAAAAAAGAAATGACATTTAACTTTCTTTGACTTGTATTTGTGAAATGCGTTATTAATATGTGTTCCAAAGTTGTATGAGAGTCCTAAAAACTGGTATGTCTTGGTATATGCTATCAGTCATTATTGGAAGTGTTATGTTGAATTTTAGTGATATGGAAGCGGGGTAGGGAAGTGCTGGGTAGAGAAGGGCGTCGTCCCTGGCAAGGGCTCCACCCCCGGGCCTGTGCCAATGGACCGAGGTGAAGATAGGCATTTTTGTTTTCCTGCCCAAATGTTGCATTTTCCAAGACCACTCTGGCCCGCCACACCCCCATCCTGCACCTATAAAAACCCTGAGACCTTAGCAGGCAGACACACAAGCAACTGAAAGTGGAAAGGAGCACACTGACAGAAGAAGACACAAGCAGCTGAACGTGGAGAGGCCGTGGAGGGGAGCTCACAATGGATGCGCAGGCCATCGACCTGCAGAATGAAGCAGAGTTTGGCCGGAGTGGTCGAGGGAGAGCCAGGGCTACTGAACACCCTGACTCCAGGGGGAAACCTTCCCACTCCATGTTCCTCTGGCTTCCTCCATCTGCTGAGAGTTGCCTCCACTCAATTTTCCAAGCCCAGGTGTGAACCGATTCTTCCAGTACACCATGGCAATAACCCAGGATACAGAAATCCCTCTGTCCTTGTAACAAGGTAGAGGGTCTGATTGAGCTTCTAGTTAACACAAGCTGCCTGTAGATGGCAAAACTAAAAGGGCGCCCTGTAGCACAAGCCCACTGGGGCTTCAGGAGCTGTAAGCATCCACCCCTAGACGCTGCCATGGGCCGAAGCCCCGGAACCTGCCCATCTGTATGCTCCCCTGCAGGTCTGAGCAGTGGGGCACTGAAGAAGTGACACACTCCGCCATCACATGCCCCGTGAGGGGGACAAGGGAACCTTGTTTCAGTAGGCCACAAAAAAACAAAATGACCAAATTTCTTTGTCGATCGCATCTTCAACCATGACTACTTTAAATCTTGCCCTGTTCCTTCTTAGAAGTTCCTTCCAATTTTCGTGGAAACTGAGGAACCCATTTCACTGGTTAAATGATATGGCTGATTTTTCAACATTCCCATTGTCCATACCACCCTCAGTCTTCCAGACTGGTGAAATGAACGAATAAAATAATAAAAATCAAATTGGCAAAGCTTATAGAATCTTTAACCTTCTCTGGCCTGAGGCTCTTCCACTGGTATTGCTTACTTCACATTCTACCCGTTTCAACAGCAGCAGCTTGCTTTCTTTGGAATAGTAACAGGAAGGTCCATATGTCTGAATGCAGGAGCCTATGGACCAGCTCTTCTCAAAAATGTTATACTTCATAATTGCCAGGGCCTTACAAAACTTCTCACTAAAAAAAAAAATAATAATAATAATAAATGAAGTATTCTTTTAAAAAGCAATCTCCCTGGAGACAGACATCAAAGATCACAGCTTCCAACCTGGAGATTTTGTTTATCAGAAACATCATCAAATAAAGCACTCCCTCCGATAAAGTACTTCCCTCCAAATGGATTCACATTTTTCATTTTAGAAAGGCAGTCCTACCTGCGCCAACATCTTTCATCACCAGAGATCTCCAACCAAAGCCGACCCACAGCCAGCCAGTCAGGTTCTTCGCACCTGAATGAGAGGTGGAAACGGTTTGGAAGGATCACTCAAAAGCTAGACAGATGCAAGCTGTCAAAAAGGCAAGGCCCCTACATGATCTCTTTGATTCGTTACCTTCACGAATAAGCACACTTTTTAGATCTGGAATTCAACTTGTTTTGTTAATAATCGTCTTTATTTGCATGATATTTTTTATTCTTTTTTTTTTTTTGATACAATTTCACTCTTGCCACCCAGGCTGGAGTGCAGTGACACCATCTCAGCTCACTGTGACCTCCACCTTCAGGGTTCAAGCAATTCTCCTGACTCAGTCTCCCGAGTAGCTGGGATTACAGGCGTCTGCTACCACGCCTGGCTAATTTTTGTATTTTTAGTAGAGACAGGCTTCACCATGTTGGCCAGGCTGGTCTCAAACTCCTGACCTCAGGTGATCCATCCCACCTTGGCCTCCCAAAGTGCTGGGATTACAGGCGTGAGCCATTGTGCCTAGCCAATATTTTTTTTATTCTTAAATTAAGTATGCTTTGCATTTCTAGATGTCTTAAGTCAACAATAAAAAATGAAATCATGATAGCAAGATGCTTAGAAATGCTCTGACACGTCGTGGCTCCTCTGTAAGTGGATGTCTTGACTGAGTTCCCATTGCTCTGTCCCTTTGCGTTTCTAGTCAATTTGGCCTTGAGCCTTCACTAACTTCGTAAACATAGGTACCTCTCCTCTTTCCCTCTAAAGTGGGACAGATGACCTGGGAATAAGCTTTCCAAGTGGGACAGATGACCTGGGAATAAGCTTTCCAAGCGACATGGGACAAACTTGTATCTAAAACGTTGATCTCTGAATCTAACATGACAGTGAACAAAAATTATATATACAAATAAAAAAATAAAATGTCAATCATCAATGCTTTCAGAAGAGGAAGAGAAAGGAAAGGGGGAAATGAGAAAGAAAAGTACCTTAGAGCAGTGTGAAGAATGGGAGCTGTGCAAAAATATATCAGGCCTGAGAGACCTGAAAATGAGGCTTCCTGCCTGGTGGCAACAGTGTAAAGGCATTTTGTTCTTTCTTCTCTTGTTGCAAGCTAATTGACAAATTAAAATGTTATCAGGCTGAGCTCATGCCTATAATCTCAGCACTTTGGGAAGCTGAGGCAGGTGGATCACCTGAGGTCAGGAGTTCAAACCAGCCTGGCCAACATGATGAAACCCCATCTATACTAAAAATACAGCCAGGCATGGTGATGGGCACCTGTAATCCCAGCTACTCAGGAACCTGAGGCAGGAGAATCGCTTGAACCTGGGAGGTTACAGTGAGCCGAGATCACACCGTTGCACTCCAGCCTGGGCAACAAGAGCAAGACTCTGTCTCAAAAAAAAAAAAAAATGCTATCATAAGTTGCACAATGTGACTTTCACCCCTTATCTTCATGTTCCTGAAATTTGTGATACAGCGAACAATGTATATCTAATCAATAGCTAATGTTCAACTCAGAAGACTCCCATTCTTCTTTTCTTTAAAAACCTCTTGTAGGCTGGGGGCGGTGGTTCACACCTGCAATCCCAGCGCTTTGGGAAGACGAGGCAGGTGGATCACCTGAGGTTGGGAGTTCAAGACCAGCCTGACCGACATGGAGAAACCTCATCTCTACTAAAAATACAAAATTAGCCAGGCGTGGTGGTGCATGCCTGTAATCCCAGCTACTCGGGGGGCTGAGGCAGGAGAATCTCTTGAACTTGGGAGGTGGAGTTTGCAGTGAGCTGAGATTGCACCATTGCACTCCAGTCTGGGCACCAAGAGCAAAACTCCATCTCAAAAAAATAAACAAAAAACAAACATACAAAAACCCTTGTAACTGCTGATAATCAGAACATATATCATATATTCAGGACAGCTTGAATCTGTGTCTTTCAGGTTGCAGTCCTCGAATTTGGCCCACATAGAGTCTCTACTTACATTAGTTTTGCTTTAGTTACTGTCTTCAGTTGTTTTTTGTTTTTTTTTCCTTTGAGATGGAGTCTCACTCTGTCACCCAGGCTGGAGTGCCTTGATGTGATCTTGGCTCACTGCAGCTTCCGCCTTCCAGGTTCAAACGATTCTCCTGCCTCAGCCTCTCGAGTAGCTGGGATTACAGGCGCACACCACAATGCCTGGCTAGTTTTTGTATTTTTACTAGAGACGAAGTTTCACCATGTTGGCCACGCTGGTCTCAAACTCCTGACCTCAGGCGATCCACCCACCTCGGTTTCCCAAAGTGCTGGGATTACAGGTGTGAGCCTGGCCTGATAGCATTTTAATTTATCAGTTAGTTTGGAACAAGAGAAGAAAGAACAAAATGCCCTTACACAGTTGTCACCAGGCAGGAAGACTCATTTTCATGTCTTCATGATTCTCCTGCCTCAGCCTCCGCAGTAGCTGGGATTACAGGCGTCCGCCACCACGTCTGGCTAATTTTTGCATTTTTAATAGAGACGGGGTTTCACCATGTTGGCCAGGCTGGTCTTGAACTCCTGACCTCAAGTCATCGGCCTGCCTCGACCTCCCAAAGTCTAATCTCAGGGGAGATTTAATCCCATTAATCTCAGGAGAGAGTCTGTTTACAAAGGGGATGGTTATGGCTGGTTGGATTGACTGGGAGGTCCTAGAAAAAGAGCTTCCAAGCCGGCTTTGAAATTAGTAATAGATTCATCTTTCGTCTGCAGATCTGGATGGCTGACCAGTTAGCACCGGCCATGAAAACTTTAGGAACGGCTATCAGAAAGTTACCTGTGGCTGGGTGCGATGGCTGACACTTGTAATCCCAGCAGTTTGGGAGGCCAAAGTGGGAGCATAGCTTGAGCCCAGGAGTTTGAGTCCTGAAATTTGTGATATGAGGAACAATGTATATCCAATCAATAGTTAATGTTCAACTCAGAAACCACTCATTCTTTTTTTCTTTAAAAACCCCCCTTGTGGCCAGGCTTGGTGGCTCATGTCTGTAATCTCAAGATTTTCGGAGGCTGAGGCGGGCGGATCACAAAGTCAGAAATTTGAGACCAGCCTGGCCAATATGGTGAAACCCCTGTCTCTACTAAAAATACAAAAATTAGCCAGATATGGTGGCGGTGTCTGTAGTCCCAGCTACCCAGGAGGCTGAGGCAGGAGGAATCACTTGAACTTGAGAGGTGGTGGTTGCAGTGAGCTGAGATCACACTACTGCACTCCAGCCTGGGCAATAGAGCGAGACTCCATCTAAACAAAAAAAAAAAAGAAAGAAACACTCTTGCTGATAATCAGAACATATATTCAGGACAGCTTGAATCCCCATCTCTACTAGCTGGGCAGGGTGGGGTGTGCTTATGGTCCCAGCTACTCAGGAAGCTGAGGTGGGAGGATTGCTTGAGCCTGAAGGGTCGAGGCTGCAGTGAGCGAAGATTGCACCACTGCATTCCAGCCTGGGTGGCAGAGTGAAACCCTGTCTCAAAAAAAAAAAAAAAAAGTTTCTGTTTTTTCTGGCCTTTATATGGACCACATGGGGGCTCTCGGGCCTTGGATATTGTCTTCGGAGCAATACCATTCTGCCTCTTACATCCAGTTTTGAGCTTCCCGAGGTCCATCAACATATGTTTAACTAGATTACTGAGGTCAGGGTGGAGCCCATTAACAAATAGGGCAGAAAAAGCATTTTCTATGCCAGACAGGGATACCTTTCATTATTGCTCTGAGCTTAAGATTTTAACCATGGCATAGGGGTAGTTAAAGAAGCAGACATGGGAGGCCAAGGCGGGTGGATCACTTGGGGCCAGGAGTTTGAGATCAGCCTGCCCAATATAGCGAAACCCTGTGTCTACTAAAAATACAAAAATTAGCCAGGTGTGGTGGTAGGCACCTGTAATCCCAGCTACTAAGGAGACTGAGGCAGAGAATCACTTGAACCCAGGAGGCAGAGGTTGCAGTGAGCCCAGGTTGCGCCACTGCACTCCAGCCTGGGCAACAAGAGCAAAAAAAGCAAAAAAAAAAAAAAAAGAAGCAGACATGGTTGATCTGACAGCTTAACTTTTCTTACTTATCTAGCTGTGTTTTTTTCATTATATTGTCAGAGTGGGAAAGTTACCACGCAAAAGAAGTCAGCAGATTCAGAGGAGGCTAGTGTGAATGATGGAGAACTTAGAAACCTCTGATTGCCAACCAAAAATACATCCCATTATTTATGGAGTGTTTGGGATCCCCTCTGTTTATTTTCAATGCAGCCTGGAGATGAGCAATTTTATTTAGGTTAAAATTTCCCCAGTGTGGCCCCAAAAATTCTAAATTGTTTTTGGGAAGATTCACTCATTTCTCTAGAAGAGCACAAGTCCTGAGATGGGGTCCCAGATGCCCTGGATTTAAATGAACCCAGAATTGTTTGTTTTCCTGAAACATTACCTATGAGAGGTCTTTTACTAAAACCATTTCGGTTTCTGTCTGACCCAGTCAGATACCTGAAGCCTCCTTATAGGATCCGTTAAATTTCTATCACAACTTCCAAACTCAGTCCCGATCAGAAATGCTCAACTAAACCCAGAGAACTCAATTTAAGTTCTGGAGTTTGTATGTAATATGATCTGGCTCTGTGTCCCCATCCAATTCTCATCTTGGATTGTAATCTCCAAGCATTGAGGGAGGGGCTTGGTAGGAGGTGATTGGATCATGGGGGCAGATTTTCCCCTTGCTGTTCTTGTGACAGTGAGTGAGTTCTCACGTGCTCTGTTGGTTTAAAAGTGTGTGAAACTTCCCCTGCTCAACTCCCCTGCCACCATGTGAGACGTGTCTTGCTTCCCCTTCGCCTTCTGCCATGATTGTAAGTTTCCTGAGCCTCCCCAGCCATGCAGAACTGTCAGTCAACCAACCCTCTGTGACCCAGGCTGGATTGCATTGGCGTGATCTTGGCTCACTGCAGCCTCTGCCTCCCAGGTTCAAGGGATGCTCCTACCTCAGCTCCCAAGTAGCTGGGATTACAGGCATGTGCCACCATGCCCAGCTAATTTTTTGTATTTTAGTAGAAATGGGATTTTACTGTGTTGGCCAGGCTGGTCTCCAACTCCTGACTTCAAGCTACTGCTTGGCTCAGCCTCCCAAACTGCTGGGATTGGCCAGGTACAGTGTGCTCACGCCTGTAATCCCAGCAGTTTGGGAGGCCGAGGCAAGTGTATCACCTGAGGTCAGCAGTTTGAGACCAGCCTGGCTAACATGGTGAAACCCCATCTCTACTAAAAATCCAAAACCTAGCCTGGTGTAGCAGCACATGCCTGTAATCCCAGCTACTTGAGAGGCAGAGGCATGAGAATCACTTGAACCCCGGAGGTGGAGGTTGCAGTGAGCTGAGATCACGCCACTGCACCATTTATGAAGAAAAGAGATTAACTGACTCACAGTTCTCCAGGCTTAACAGGAACCATGACTGGGAAGCCTCAGGAAACTTACAATCAGGGTGGAAAGTGAAGGGGAAGCAGGCACATCTCTACAAGGTGGCAGGAGAGAGAGAGAGAGAGCAAAGGGGAAACTTCCACATGCTTTTAAGCCATCAGATCTCCTGATAACTCACTCACTATCACAAGAACAAGCAGGGGGAAAATCCGCCCCATGATCCAATCACCTCCCACCAGGCCCCTCCTACAACTCAACATAGATTTGGGTGGAGACACAAATCCAAACCGTGTCATGTTTCTAGTTTCATTTTAGTCTTTATCCCGGGTTTCGGTTTGTTTACACAGGGATTTAAAGTGCCAGGGCCACTCCAGTCTCATGGCCTCCCAATTCGACATTTTAAGTAATTTCTCATGTGCATCCGTTCTCTTATGAGTTCGTAAGACACAGCACCTCTCTACACAATGACAGATCACCCACGAACAGGCCCCGTTAATCATCCTCTCCATCGTCTTACCTCATTGTGAGGACATCGTGTTCTTCCTCTGGGGAGGACACAGCAACAGAGTGCCATGCTGAACCTGCTGGTGCCTTGATCTTGCACTGTTTTTCTTTGCTTGCTTGTTTTTGTTTTGTTTTGTTTGAGACAGAGTCTTACTCTGTCACCCACGTTGGAGTGCGGTGGCGTGATCTTGGCTCGCTGCAACCTCTGTCTCCCAGGTTCAAGCAATCCTCCTGCCTCAGCTTCCTGAGTATCTGGGACTACAGATGTGAGCCACCACACCTGGCTAATTTTTCTGCTTTTTAGTAGAGACAGGGTTTTGCGACGTTGCCCAAACTGGTCTCCAATTCCTGGATGCAAGTAATCCACCCACCCCAGCCTCCCAAAGTCCTGGGACTGCAGACGTGAGCCACCGCACCCAGCCAAATGTCTGTTCTTTATAAATCACTCAATACTCTGTCATAGCAGCACAGAATGGATGAAGACACTGGCTATTTACCCGCTTGGAAAACTTGCTGTTTTTCACTATGCATCTCTTACTAAGAAGACTGAACCTATAGAATCTCCAGGAAATGATAGGGCTGATATGGCAATACGCAGCCAGAAAGGACCCCCTTTTTTGGCCCAATTTATACACCTGTCTTTATCTCTAACTGAAGTTGTTGATTATCAGGTAAATGCCCTATAATCTAAAAAAGACACATGGATACAAAAGGGCACCAAACAACTTTTGAGACAGATTATCCGTTGGGCCCAATGGGCTTCCTGTGGCCCCTTTCTTTTGACCGTTTGGCTTGTCCCTCCTTTTCATTGCATGAGGTCCACGTGCAGATGGGAACTAGTTCCTCCTACTTAAGGAACTAGAAGATTGGCTCTGCCCTGACAGCCACATTTCTGCCCAAATTATTTCCCCGTGCACGAATTAGAAATCTCACCATTCATTTCAGGATTGAGATCCCTTTTGCCAGGCTTTGGAATTTATAAGTTGGAAAAGGCAATCTTAACTCTTTCCATAGTATTAGGGCAAGAGTTCAATATCACTATGCAAACATTGGAAGTGCCCCAATCAGAAGCCTCTATCACATCCAACATCACTGGGAACAAATGCTACTACTATGTAAGTCACTTGGGGCAAACGGTGTCTATTCTGCACCTTTTAACAAACAAGGTAAACACTGTGTCATATGAATGAGGTTCAACCGTTTTATTGGACTGATCTGTTCCTGGGGATGAGACATTGGTTTATCTCCATGTGGGAAAATGCGCTTAGTTTTGTTCTTTTCTTAATTCCCATTGTAATCTATGTTTTTCTCCCCCTTTGCAGACCTCTTGCCACTCAGCTAGTAACCAATTCTCTCCATAGCCATCAACTCAGCTTTCAATATGTGAAACTCTTAAGTTTCAGATGGAGGGAAATGAAGGAGTTCTGGACATGCCACCCCAAAATACGCTGCTCTGTGCTGGGGGCAGTGACTGATACCTGTAATTCCAGCACTTTGGGAGGCCAAGATGGGTGGATCACTTGAGATCGGGAGTTCAAGACCAGCCTGGCCAACATGGTGAAACCCCATCTCTACTAAAAATACAACAACAACAACAACAAAATTAGCTGGACCTGGTGGTGTGCGCCTGTAATCCCAGCTATTCAGGAGTCTGAGGCAGGAGAATCACTTGAACCCGGGAGGCAGAGGTTGAAGTGAGCCAAGATCAAGCCACTGCACTCCAGCCTGGGTGACAAGAGCGAAAAAAAATACATATATATATATATATATACACACACACACACACACACACATATGCGCCACTCTGGCATCTTGACTATTTTGACTTGAAAAACAACAGGTGCAGCCGGGCGCGGTGGCTCATGCCTGTAATCCCAGCACTTTGGGAGGCTGAGGCAGGCGGATCACCAGGTCAGGAGTTCAGGACCAGCCTGACCAACATGGTGAAACCCTGTCTCTACTAAAAATACAAAAATTACCTGGGTGTGGTGGTTCACGCCTGTAGTCCCAGTTACTTGGGAGGCTGAGACAGGAGAATCGCTTGAACCCAGGAGGTGGAGGTTGTGGTGAGCCAAGATCGCACCACTGTACTCCAGCCTGGGTGACAGAGCAAGATTCCGTCTCAAAAAAAAAAAAAAAAAAAAGGAAGAAAAAAGAAAAACAACAGGTGCAACATCACTCTGACCTTCTTCTATCTTCTTAAAAGGTGAAGATGAAATTCCCATGTGAAACATGCCCTCCCTATACTGGAAGGAAAGTATCCTTCTTACCATCAAGGATGGAAAACTTTATTAACTAACCCCCATCTTCCCAGTCACTCCTCTACCCAGTTAACTGCCCTAGCCCAACCCCCTTGGCCCTGTCACCTGTTCACAATTTCCTGCTCTTTGTCCGACTCAAGATCTGTGTGTTCAACTCTGACTGCATCTTTGGGCCCTGATTTCCTTAAGAAGGCTTCTGTGTCATGTAAAATTTGTCTTAAATTTGTTTTTGTTTTTTGAGACGGAGTTTCACTCTTGTCACCCAGGCTGGAGTGCAATGGCGTGATCTCAGCTCACTGCAACCTCTGCCTTCTGTTCAAGGGATTCTCCTGCCTCAGCCTCCAGAGTAGCTGGGATTATAGGTGTATGCCACCACGCCCAGCGAATTTTTTCTATTTTCAGTAGAGATGGAGTTTCACTATGTTGATCAGGCTGGTCTTGAACTCCTGACCTCAGGTGATTTACCTGCCTTGGCCTCCCACAGTGCTGGGATTACACATACAAGCATGTACTACCAAACCTGGCCTTTTTTTTTTCATGACTGAGTCTCACTCTGTTGCCCAGGCTGGAGTGCAGTGGCGCCATCTCGGCTCACTGCAACCTCTGCCTCCCAGGATCAAGCAATTCTTGTGCCTCAGCCTCCCAAGGAGTTAGGACAACAGGCACCCACCACCACGCTAGACTAATTTTTGTATTTTTAGTAGAGATGAGGTTTCACCATGTTGGTTAGGCTGGTCTTGAACTCCTGAACTCAAGTGATCCACCCACCTTGGCCTCCCAAGTTGCTGGGATTACAGGTGTGAGCCACTGCGCCCGGCCTCGATAAATTAGAATGCTTTTCTCCTGTTCATGTCTTTAGTTCTCAGGCCCAGACCAAAAACCCTAAAAGGACAGAGACACAATGTTGCCTGCCCTACAGTATCTCATTGGCTTTGCTTCTTGGAGAATCCTAATACAGTAGTGTCATTGCTTGCCTAGGACGCACCAAAACTCACAAGGCCGCAGGAAGCCCGCAGAGCCCCGATCCAAGAATGACTCTCCCACCAACCTGGGCTGCTCGGAGCTACTCAGCTAATACCCCAAAGTCCCAGGACAGGGAACTCCTCACATCCCTCCTCACTCCCCCGCCCCCATCCTGGAGTCTGTTCCTCTGCCAGGTGCCTGCCTGCTGGGCCTGATGGCATGTTTCTATGAGACTTCTCTACACCGTGTGGTGGGTGCTCCAGGAGTGACTATGGTTATTGCTCTTCGTTTCTCTTTTTTTTCCTCTTCTGGTTTGTGAGGTTCAGTAAACACAGCCAGGCTGAGGGCTCCAGGAAGACACTGATTGTGCTGGAGGAGCCTTTCCCAGCCCTCTGCCCTGCCCTCCCCGCGACCTCGAGGCTGAAAGCTGAGAACCCCTGAACCGCTTCCCAGGAAACACAGTGCTCACAGCAGCTCTCTTAGAAATTTTATTGGTCCTGAAGAAGGGAGGCAAGCAGTTCCTGCCTCCCACTCAGAGTCCCCCCAGCCCTCACTGTTTCCCATTGCCATTGATCGGGAGGTTCACGTGCTCAGGGGAGGCCAGGAAGGCCTTGAGCTTGGGCCGGGCACAGAGGCGCGCCACGTACGCCGAGAGCAGGGGGAACGCATCCAGGCAGCTGGGGGCCAGAACCTGATGGATCAGCAGCAAGTCCAGCAGGTTGTAGTCGGCGAAGGAGATCTGCAGGGCAGGGGGCCCGGGACTCAGCCGGCGGGAGCAGGCTGGGGGAGTTGGGGGCAGAAGGCCCACCCTCTAGGGCTGCCCCACTTTGCTGAACGAATGGCTCACACCTGTGCCCGCCTGTAAGCAGAGGGTGGTGAGGAAGGGGCAGGATGGGGCCAGATGCTCACCTGGTTGCCCACGATGAAGGTCTTGCCTCCCTCGTTCTGGGACAGCAGGGTCTCAAAAGGCTTCAGATGCCCGGGCAGTGCCTTCACATAGTCATCCTTGCCCGCCTCCTGCCAGAGACACCTCCATGTATCATCCCCTACTCTCATCCCTCCCAGCCCCTGAGACGCCTCCTTCTGTCTGTCCCGCGCCAGAGACCAGAGTCCCAGATTCTCCTCTGCTCGCTCCCCACAACCAGGCTAGTACCACCTCTGGTCCATATCAGCTGCTGATTCATCTCTATTCCATTCTGCCTGTCCATCCTTGCTGGAATCTCTCACCAGATTACTGCAAAAGCTTCAGAGCTGGCTTCTCTGGAGGATCCTTCTAGACCTCACATTCAGACGCAGCCGGGTTCAGATTTCTCGATGGCCCTCATTAACCTCAGGAGACTCCAAACCAGTGGGTTCAAGGCCTTCGGTACCTGGGCCTGCTGCCTGCCCACTCTATCGCCTCATCCACCCCCCACACACATGCAAGTGCACATAAACACGTACACACACACGCACACAGGCACACGCACACACACGTAAACACATACATGCACACACGCACGCGCACACACACGTACACATGCACACACATGTACACACACATGCACACACATACACTCTGCTTCTGCTAAACTGGTCCCAGGTCCCCAAATGTGCTTTGTGTCTGCTCTGTCCAAAACCTGGTGACAGATTCCCCCTCCTCTTCTGGCTGCTCTAAGAAGCCCCCGACACCCCAGGAGATCAGAAACCACCCGTTGCTGGAGGTCCCTGTCTTTGCACTCTCCCCTACAACCCCATTACTTGACTGGTTCATGCCCCAGCTAATGAGGGTGCAGGGTGTGTTTTGTCCCAGGCCCCTGAGCCCTGGCCCAGAGCTGACCCAGCCCCTGCACCCTGACCCAAGGAGAGGTCGGCCCGAGCCACGTGGGAGGTAGCGGGTGAGGGCACAAGAAACTCCTTTCTCTGTTCAGCCCCCAGTGCCCAACCCTGGTGCACATGCTCACGTAGTTGGTGTAGATGAGGGACACGTATTTGCAGCGGAGGTCCTCCACCCCGTCATTCACCACGTCCACCATGGCTGCCTCCCGCTGGTCCTTCCCATAGAGCCCTGGGGTTGGGATGGGTGGGGTGGGAGCAGGCAGCGTGACTGGGTGCCTGTGTTAGTCTGATCAACACACAGTCACGGGGATGGGCCGGCCACGGGGCTATCTGTGGGTCCCAGCCCGGGAGGAGGGGAAGAGGATGTGCTTGGAAGGATGGGAGCCTGCGGCACAGCAGGTGCTCAGAGCTCGGTGAGAGGCAGCCTGGCACAGGGCAAGGATTGCAGGCACCCAGGCTTAACCTCGGGCAAGCTTTCTGTAGCCTCAGTGGGACTCACCCAGGGTGCGGCCCAGGTGACGCAAGATGGCATTGGACTGGTACAGGGTGAGGTCTCCATCCTGGAACTTGGGGAGCTGGCCATACAGCTGTGGGGGGAGGCATGGCTCAGGAAGGGGCACTGAGTTTCACCGACTGGATCCTAGTCACAGTCCCCTAAGGCCCAGCCCTCCCCGCCTTTCCGGGGCATGGCCACTCACGCAAGAGGCTTTGAGTGAGCCCTGCTGCCAGGTCTCCATGCTCACCGCCTCCTCCTTCCAGCTCTGGCCCTGGTCGGCCAGCAGCATGCGCATGGCCTCGCAGCGGCCTGCGGGGGGCGGGGAGAGGAGCACGAGGTGTGGGGACTCGTGGTTGCCTCGCAGCAACCTGGAGAGGGGTCAGGAGTGCAGGGAGGGAACAGCGGAACAGATTCCAACAGATTTCACGCAACACTGGGGAGGGGCAGGCATGGCGGGAGAGGCGGGGCACAGGGAAGGAGGCCCTGGGTGGTAGCGGCTGGACGGAGGGATAAGGGGGGTTGGGATCTTCCCGGGTGGGCGAGAGGCCGTGGCGCAGACCCCAGCCCTGCCTTCCCTCCCTCCCACGCGCAGGCTCCTACCTCGAACTGGGAAGTAGACCACGGTGTAGGGCGGCACTGCAGCGGACAAAGAGTTTGTTGAAGCCCCTGGGAGAATGCCCAGGCGCGGCGCGCTTAGCCCGCCCTCCCCGGGGTCTCATCCCTGCCCTGGGCGCTCCGGACTCCCTGAGAGCCGCTGACGGCGCTGGGGACGTCCCGGGTCTGGGTGTAGGCGAGGGGCCCTGCCGGGAGCCCGGGCCTGATGCTGGGGGTGGGCCCCATGCAGGGAGCTCCGAGCCCCACCCCGGGGCGCGGAACGCGCGGACTCACTGATGGTGCAGACGGCGGCGGCAAAACTCCAGAGCAGGCTTCGCGGCCTCCGAGCCTTATAAGGGTGACCGCACCCCGCTCCGCCCCGATGCTGAGTCACCGCGCTGGCCGCGCCCCCGGAGGGTCCCGCGAGCTCCCGCCCACCCCGTTCCCTGCTGCGCCCCGAGCGTTGGCCACAGAGGGGTGCCCTGGAGCCCCCGGCGTCGCCGCGCAGCTGGCCCGGGAAGCCTTTCCCTCTTCCCTCGGTCCCCAGCGGGGCCTGGGCAGTAAACCGACCGCAGGCAGAGGACCACGGCGCGGTGTGCACAGCTACTGGCGCGGGGGGAACTTCCCTAAGACCGCTGCCATCCCGGAGTTTGCACACCCGATTCGCAGGGCAGAGGAGCGGGGTGGAGGCCACTTAGAGGAGAGGAAATGGCTTTATCTTATTTTACTTTATTTTGGACGGAGTCTCGCTCTGTCACCCAGGCTGGAGTGCAGTGGCGCGATCTCCGCTCACTGCAACCTCTGCCTCCCGGATTCAAGCGATTCTCCTGTCTCAGCCTCCTGAGTAGCTGGGACTACAGGCGCCCGCCACCACACCCAGCTAATTTTTTGTATTTTAGACACAGGGTTTCACCAGGTTGGCTAGGCTGGTCTCAAACTCCTAACCTCAGGTGATCCACCCGCCTTGACCTCCCAAAGTGCTGGGATTACAGGCGTGAGCCACCACGCCCGGCCCCCCTTCAACTTTTCTTTAAAGTTCTGGGATTCATGTGCAGGACGTATAGGTTTGTTACACAGGTAAGCGTGTGCCATCGTGGTTTGCTGCACAGATCATCCCACCCAGGTATTAAGCCCAGCATCCGTTAGCTATTCTTCCTGGTGCTCTCCCTCCCCAGTACCCCCTCCCCACAGGCCCTAGTGTGTGCTGATCCCCGCCACGTGACCAGGCGTTCTCATTGTTCAGCTCCCACTTGTAAGTGAGAGCATTTGGTGTTTGATTTTCTGTTCCTTTTAATGGCTGCACCCTGGGCTATTTTCTTTGGTTTGCTGCCTACTGTCTGTTGATTTGCAGATCTTCATTTATTCTAGATTTTGATCTCTTTTCGGCTTTAGACACCACAGACAGCTTCTCCTATTCTATCAACTCTCAAGTTTGTCCAAGGAGTCTTCCGTTAAACAAAACTCCTTAATTTTAGTGTAATCAAATTCATCAAGGGATTTTTGTGGTGAGGGAGGGGTTGGTGTTTATGTTTTGTGCCTTTCAAACTTCATTTAATGCAGCCATAAAAAGAACAAGATCTTATCTTTTACAGGAACATGGATGGAGCTAGAGGCTGTTATCCTTAGCAAACTAATGCAGGAACAGGAAACCAGATACTGCTACTTATAAGTGGGAGCTAAGTGATGAGAACTAATAATACAAAGAAGGAAACAACTGTCGCTGGTGTTTACTCAAGGGTGGAGGGTGGGAGGAGGGAGAGAGCAGAAAAGGTAACTGCTGGCTACTGGGCTTAATACCTGGGTGATGAAATCATCTGTAGGACAAGCTCCTATGACACAAGTTTACTTGTGTAACAAACCTTCACAGGTACCCCCAAACTAAAATAAAAGTTAAAAAAAAAAAAGAAATTTCAATTAAAAGTCTTTTTTTTTTTTTTTTTTCAGACAGAGTCTAGCGCTCTCCAGCCCAGACTGGAGTGCGACGGTGTGATCTCGGCTCACTGCAACCTCCGCCTCCCAGGTTCAAGCAATTCTCTGCCTCCACCTCCCGAGTAGCTGGGATTACAGGCACCCACCACCCCACCTGGCTAATTTTTGTATTTTTAGTAGAGATGGGGTTTCACCATCTTGACCAGGCTGGTCTTGAAGTCCTGACCTCGTGATCCACCCACCTTGACCTCCCAAAGTGCTGGGATTACAGGCATGAGCCACTGTGCCAGGCCAAAAATTATTTATTTGTTTTTTTTAAGAGATGTATGTTGCCCAGGCTGGTCTCAAACTCTTGGCCTCACGTGATCCTCCCAACTCAGCATCCCAAAGTGTTGGGACTACAGGTGCGAGCCACTGCGCCCGGCCTTAAAAGTGTTTCATGATCCCAACAATACTCTCCTATGCTGTCTTCTAGTAACCTTCTTTTTATCTTCACATTTTATCTTCGTATTTAGCGGCCACTCTAGCATATGCTGTTGGGTGGGAATCCAGTTTTATTTTTCTCTAAGTAAAGAGTCATTTTCTCCAACACCACCTACAGAACAACCTGACTTATGTGTTTTTGTTTTTGTTTTGGTTGTTTGTTTGTTTTTTGAGACAAGGTCTCGCTCTGTTACCCAGGCTGGAGTGCAGTGGCACAATGGCAGCTCACTGCAGCCTCCACCTCCTGGGCACGAGCGGTCCTCCCACCTCAGCACCTGCCCCTGCCACAGCCCCTGCCCCAAGTAGCGAAGACTACAGGCCCAGCGTGCCACTACACCCCGCTAATTTTTGTATATGTATTTTTTGAGACGGATTCTCACTCTGTCACCCAGGCTGGAGTGCAGTGGCACCATCTCAGCTCACTGCAATGTCTACCTCCCAGGTTCAAGCGATTCTCCTGCCTCAGCCTCCTGAGTAGCTGCAATCACAGGCGCCTGCCACCATGCCTGGCTAATTTTTGTATTTTTAGTAGAGACAGGGTTTCACCATATTGGCCAGGCTGGTCTCAAACTCCTGAACTCAAGCCATCTGCCTGCCTTGGCCTCCCAAAGTGCTGCGATTACAGGCATGAGCCACCGCGCCCAGCCACTTCACTGTCATTCACGTTTCTTCTGGTTTATCTTTCCTTGGAGAGAGTTCCCCAGCTGATCTCGCCACTCATCTCTTTATCCTTGAGTCATATACCTTGTATGATTCATCCCACCTGTTACCGGCTTTCTTTGATTATTGTTTTGTTTTTTTTCTTTTTTTGAGATGGAGTCTCACTCTGTCACCCAGGCTGGCGTGCAATGGCGTGGTCTCAGCTCACTGCGACCTCTGCCTCCTGGTTCAAGCGATTCTCCTGCCTCAGCCTCTCAAGTAGTTGGGACTACAGGCAGGTGCCACCGCACCCGGCTAATTTTTGTATTTTTAGTAGAGGCAGGGTTTCACTGTGTTGGCCAGGCTGGTCTTGAACTCCTGACCTTAGGTGATCAACCCGCATTGGCCTCCCAAAGTGCTGGGGTTACAGGCGTGAGCCACCACACCCGGCAATTATTGATTTTCTATCTACTCTGTCTTTCTGTTGTTTTTTGTAACTTCCTGTTGCCAGTGCCTTTTCTTGTCTGCTCATGCATTTCTCTTGTGTGTATTCTCCATCTGTGTGCTCCACTAATTCAGCACCAGGGGATGTCCTTGTCCCCTGAGATGTCTCTGCTGGAACCAGTGAGCTCATTCCCTTCCCCTGGTGGGATTGGTGGTTCTCTCTGGTAATATGCCAGCCTGTGATTTCAAGGAGTAGGAAGGAGCTAAGCCCCAGGCACCACCAGACCCGCCAACCTCTCCCCTTTGCTATTTCGCTCTTTTTTTTTTTTTTTTTGAGACAGAGTCTTGTTCTGTTACCCAGGCTGGAGTGCAGTGACATAATCTCAGCTCACTGCAACCTCCGCCTCCCAGGTTCAAGCAATTCTCCTGCCTCAGCCTCCCAAGTAACTGGGACTACAGGCGTGCACTACCACGCCCAGCTAATTTTTGTACTTTTAGTAGAGATGGGGTTTCA
Source organism: Alouatta palliata (assembly GCA_004027835.1). Taxonomy (NCBI): domain Eukaryota; kingdom Metazoa; phylum Chordata; class Mammalia; order Primates; family Atelidae; genus Alouatta; species Alouatta palliata. The sequence goes on along the minus strand of PVKV010012735.1, from coordinate 7,634 downwards.
CCATATTGGCCAGGCTGGTCTCAAACTCCTGACTTCGTGATCCGCCCGTCCTCAGCCTCCCAAAGTGGTGAGATTACAGGTGTGAGCCACCATGCCCGGCCTGTCTCGCTCTTCAAACAGAGTTTGAGGTCAGATATTCCTCTTCTGAAACTTGGGAAGCGGCTCTGGGGGAGGTGGCTCCCCACGTTCTAATGTGCTGGTTGTGGGTGTTTCCAGGGGAAGTGTGGGAGCGGGAAAGCCCGAAGCAGCCAGTCCCACTGTTCTCCCCAGTGCCTCACCCTGGCAAAGGTTAGCAGAGGCTGCCTTTACTTTAGCCTGCACCGGTGTCAGTGCTGAGCAGTGACAGTCCCTCAACAACTCCAGAGAGTAGCAAGAGAGGAACTGAATGCAAACTACTTCCTCCCAGCATCCTACCACGGCCACCTCCAGCCACACTCAGCCTCCACCCACACACACATTTACACGCACATCTACTCACACCCCTGTACACCAGACACACGCAGGTTCAAAACAGCCTGCAGCCTCCAGGAGGGGCTATGTCTCACTTTATTTATTTAATTTTACTCTTTTCCTGAAGTCTGTTTCTCTCTGTGTTTTCTCCCACATCCCTACAGGAGACGGAATTGAAGGTGCATGCTAGTTGACCATCTGCATCAAAGGGTGGGATGCTATGAACCTTGGTCCGTCACCTGCTTTTGTAAATAAAGTTTTATTGCAGCCCAGCCATGCTGACTCATGTGTGTGTTTTCTGTGTTTGCTTTTGTGCTACAATGGCCCAAATGAATGATTGCAACAGAGACTATGTGATCCTCAGAGCTTAAGATATTTTCTATCTGCATTTTATTTTATTTTATTTTTTGAGTCGGAGACTTGCTCTTTCTCCTGGCTGAAGTACAATGGCAAATCTTCGGCTCGCTGCAACCTCTGCCCCCTGGGTCCAAGCAATTCTCCTGCCTCAGCCTCCCGAGTAGCTGCAATTACAGACGCCCACCACCATGCCCAGCTAATTTTTGTATTCTTAGTAGAGACAGGGTTTCACCATGCTGCCTGAGATGATCTCTTGGCCAGTATGGTCTCAAACTCCTGAACTCATGATCCGCCCGCCTTAGCATCCCAAAGTGCTGGGATTACAGAGTAAGCCAGAGCACCCGGCTCTATCTGCATTTTCAAGAAAAATGTGCTGACCCCTATCTAGACCAAGCTTCAGACCCCAGCCTCAGGAAAAGCTAGACTTCCAACGTCACCGATTCAACCTTCACCAAGAGTGGCTCCATAGCAAATCCATCTTCCCCTGGCAATGCCCAGCGCCTCCCTGATCTCCCGGCAGCACAGGAGGGTTCCAGGCCAGGGTGGGAGCCATTGAGATGCCCCTGAAATGCACTGTGAAGGTGAGCAGATCTGGTCCACCGTAGTCTTCAGAGTTCTAAACTCTTATCCAAGGGGAAGGTGCCCCAGCGGCCTCACTGAGCACAGGGATGGGTGGGCCACAGGCGTGGGCTCATGTGTCCCTGAATGGAGTTGGGCTGGGAGCTGTATGTGGTGCTCTGAGCACCAGTTGTCCTGAGAAGGTGGATTGAACCTGGGAAAGCCCTTGGCCTCTGTCCCTTTCTTGGGCTTGATCCGTGGCTGCCCTGTCCCCACCAACCTGCCATGTGCAGCCTGACCAAGGACTGGAGCTCGGTCAGGGCAGTAAAGGCTTAAGCAGGGGCTTGACTGCCCAGCTCAGCAGGGCACAGAAGCAGGCTTGAGCTTCAATCCAGCACTTTCCCAGAGGCAGCTGGGGGCGTGGGGGCTGGATGTCCAGTGTGCCAGGGCTCTGACCACATTATTTGTGGTGTCCCAGCCAAACCCGACTAACCTGGGCTGTATTTAGTGGCTTAGCACTCAGCGCCAGAGTAACCGGAAGCCCAGTTCATCTCTGCCCTTGCAGGAGCAGGGCCCATGGGTGGCAGTGAGACTTTTCCAGGGTGTGTGTCCGCTCGGTGCCAGGAAGCTGGTGTGACAGTGCTTCGGGGACAGTGGGGACAGCCTCGGACACCGCTGACAGTCACATTCCTTCAGACTGCATCTGAAAGTAACCTTGTCACCTTTGCACGGACGCTCCAGGGCCGGCGGTCAGTGTCCTGCCTGCTATCCTGAAAGCCCGGAAAGACGCGGTTAACGGAATAGCTCTTCAATAAATCACCAAGTCATAAAGAAGATAAGTGCCCTGTCCTCGTGGCGCTTACCAAATCATCTCCTATCCATGGCATCGGGGCGAGAGCGCAGTCTCTAGGCCAAGCAGCCTGGGATCAGTTCCTGGCCCCTCCCTCGCCCTCTGCAACCTTGGCCATGCTGCTTGTACCTCATGTGCCTCCCTTTCCTCACTTGCAGTGACGACAAGTCGAAGGCTTCAATGAGCTGACGCTTCACACACAGCGAGCGCATGGTGAGTGCCAGCAGCCGTTCATACCCTGCCTGCCTGGTTCCCGGGGCTGTGTGGCCCCATCCTGCTGAGCCCTCCCCAGGGAGACCCTCGGCTTCCCCTCCTCCTGCCTGAGGGGACTCCACAGAGGGTGGGGGCTCTGAGTCCCCTGACTGAGCTCAGGCCCCATACCTCTGGTCCTCCCCCGGATATTTCCAAATGGCTGTTCTGCTGCCAGGATCTCTGGCCCCCCAGGCTGGCTCCAGGGAGCAAGGGCCCTGACATGCTCTGGGTTCAATCCCAAAGCACCCCCGAGAGCCCTCCCACACCTACCAGGGGCCAATGAGCTTCATCCCAGAGTGGGGGAAGCAGCAGGGCTCAGGATACAGGACCAGATGAGGCTTTTTCCTCCCCGCTCCCAACATACACCTTTGGATACCCACCAGGGGCCTGTCAGGGACCAGTCCCAGGGGTGCCACCCCACCCACCTTCCCCATCTTCTCCAGGCTGAGCCCCAGGCATCGTCCACCTCATACCCAGTCCTGCCTGTCCCAGACTCAGTCTCCAAGGCTCTAGCGCCCTCCTGAGGCAACACCAAAGAGTGCAGAGCCAGGACCTCTCTGCTTGAGAAAGATACACGGCTCCCGCCAGGGGGTGACCCAGAGCAGCAGAACCCCGCCCCTCCCCCACCTTCCTTCTTTAACACAGGTTTCCTAGACACCTACTATGTGCGAGGCATGGCTGAAGGCACTGGGAATGCAGCAGGGAAGGAGACAAAGTTTTCTTGTCCCTGGAAAACAAAATATTTTTAAAAATCAGCAATGTTTCAAACAAGCGTCATAAAAATAATTTTAGTCCCCTATCGGTTCAGTCTTATGTAATTTATTCTTGTTCTGTTGCTGTTGGGTTCACAGTCTTCATTGAATGCATCAGTTCTTTATTAGAGTTCTGGAAGTTTTTACTTAGTTCAGTGGTATGATCCCTAAAGTTACCAGAGTGGGTGCGGTAGCTCATGACTGTAGTCCCAGTGTTACCAGATGGAAAGTCTTGACTGTGAGTTCAGGTTCTCGGTGTGTTGAACAAAGAATTGAACAAAACGCACAAACAAAGCAACAGAAGATGAAGGCATAGATTTATTACAGCAAAGGTACACTCCACAGAGTGGGAGCAGGTTCAAGCAGCCCTGATTACGATGTCCTTCAGGGCTTTTATTAAGCTAAAAGAACGTGGTAACACCCTAGGTGCCCTTTAGAGGCCTCCAATTGGTTGCACCCTGTAAAGGATTGGCCTGTGACCAATCAGAGGCTGAAGTGCAGACTCCACCTGTGGTCAACTGGAGGCAGAAGTGGAGACTTCTCTCTTGTTATCACAGGAGTGAGGATGTGGCCTGTGTCCTGCCTGATCTTGCCTAGAACTGGCTGCCCCTGCTGCTCTTTTGCTTATGCCTTAATCCTTTGTTACCCTGATTCCCTAGTCTTCTATTTTACCAGCACTTTGGGAGGACAAGGCAAAAGGATCACCTGAGGTCAGGAGTTTGAGACCAGCCTGAGTGACACAGAAAGACTGTCTGTACAAAAAATTTAAAAATTAGCTGAGCGTGATGGTGCATGCCTGTAGTCCCAGCTGCTCGGGAGGCTGGGGTAGGAGGAATACTGGGGCCCAGGAGGCTGAGGCTGCAGTGAGCCATGTTCACACCACTGCATTCCAGCCTGAGTGACAGACAGAGTGAGACCCTGTCTCAAAAAACATAAACAAACAAACAAATATTTAATAAATAAAGAAATTTACTGAAAACCTGTACTCGAGTACTGGTCAGAATCCTTTTCTGTGAATTTTCTTAAGAAGAAAATTTTGGACTGTAGTTGATTATAAACCACTTTTTGAGAATCAAAGTAAAATAATAATTGTCTGTGGATTACAAAAAACTTAAACTAGCCATGGTTAAAGAGGCAACTGACAGGCCAGGCGTGGTGGCTCCTGCCTGTAATCCCAGCACTTTGGGAGGCTGAGGTGGGCGAATCATGAGATCAGGAGATGGAGACCATCCTGGCCAACATAGTGAAACCCCATCTTTACTAAAAATACAACAATTAGCTGGGTGTGGTGGCACGCACTTGTAAGCTCAGGTACTTGGGAGGCTGAGGCAGGAAAATCGCTTGAACTGCGGAGGCAGAGTTTGCAGTGAGCTGACATTGTGCCACTGCACTGCATGCTGGCAACAGAGCTAGACTCCAGAAAAAAAATGCAACTGACAAGGAAACTTGGTTATTTCTGTGACGTACAAAAATTTAACAAAATTATCACTGAAAACATATACCAAGACATGTCGTTTTAAGAATCTCATACGATTTTGCAACACATATTAATAACACATTTATACAAATATAACTCAAAGAAAGTTAAACACCAGCCGGGTGCAGTGGCTTACGCTGGTAATCCCAGCACTTTGGGAGGCCGAGACAGGCTGATCACAAGGTCAGGCGTTTGAAACCATCCATGGTTAACATGGCAAAATCCTGTCTCTACTAAAAATACAAAAATTAGCCAGGTGTGGTGGCGCATGCCTGTAATCCAGTTACTCAGAAGGCTGAGGCAGGAGAATCGCTTAAACCTGGGAAGTGGAGGTTGCCGTGAGCCAAGATTGTACCACTGCACTCCAGCCTGGGCAACAGAATGAGACCCCATCTCAAAAGAAAAAGAAAAAGAAAATTAAACACCATTTCTTGTTTGACAATACTCCATGTATGATTTTAACATACCAAATAAGTTCATATTTCTCTCTTGGACTTCCAGGGTTCCTATTTCTTGTATCCAAGTCAGTTCAGATAAAAAAGACTTAATTTTAGAATTTGAAATTTAATTTTGGGACATCTGTAAATACATTTTTAAATTTGAAATTTAATTTTGGCTGCCAGGGGTGATGGCTCATGCCTGTAATCCCAGCACTTTGGAAGGCCAAGGCAGGTGGACAATTTGAGGTCAGGAGTTCAAGACCAGCCTGGTCAACATGATGAAACCCTGTCTCTACTAAAAATGCAAAAATTAGCCAGGCATGGTGGCGTGCGCCTATAGTCCCAGCTACTCGGGAGGCTGAAGCAGAAGAATTGTTTCAACCTGGGAGGTGGAGGTTGCAGTGAGCTTAGATCATACCATTGCACTCCAGCCTAGGCAACAGAGTGAGATCCTGTCTCAAAAAAAAAAAAAAAAAAAAAATTGAAATTTAATTTTGGGAAGTATGTCAAATTTAAAGGTTCAAAACACTTGATATTAAAATAAGTAAGGTTTAAAACACATAATCAAAATAGGATCACAGGTTACTATAAAATAAAAGTCATTAATTTAGGCCAGGTACAGTGGCTTATGCCTGTAATCACAGCACTTTGGGAGGCCAAGGCAGGCAGATCATGAGGTCAGGAGATCGAGACCATCCTGGCTAACACAGTGAAACCCCGTCTCTACTAAAAATACAAAAAAAATTAGCTGGGCATGGTGGTATACCGCTGTAGTCCCAGCTACTCAGGAAGCTGAGGCAGGAGAACGGCTTGAACCCAGGAGGTGGAGGTTGCAGTGAGCCAAGATGGCGCCACTGTACTCCAGCCTGGGCGACACAGCGAGACTCCATCTCAAAAAAAAAAAAAAAAAATTTCCCTCCTTTCAACTTATTTACCAAAACACATATCTTTTTTTTTTTTTTTTTCCCTAGATTGGGTCTCACTCTGTCACCCAGGCTGGAGTGCAGTGACGTGATCATAGCTCCCTGCAGCCTCAAACTCCTGGGCTTAAGCAATCCTCCTGCCTCAGCCTTTCAACCAAAAACGTGTCTTACTTTCTGCATACACTCTATAGACAGAATTGCTTCTCTTATATTTAGTATTTTTACTTACATATATCAACTAAAATTTTTACTCTTAATAACCCTAATTTGCAGTGAAAAACCTAGGAAGTACATAATTTTAAACTGTTTCATACCAGTATTTTTAGATGAAAACCATTTCATAATTTTTAGAAAGATATTTTATCAGTTTTTAATTGACAGATCTAAATATATTTAGTTTTTCTATACCATATAAATAACTCAGACATTTTATGATAATGAATTACTTAATTTAACATAACGACATTAAGTTTCTGCAAAATATGTTTGAAATTATGAAAAGTTCCTTTTTAAACTTTTACTCCATTGACATTTATTTAATTTATTCATTTTCAACAATTATGCTTGAATAGTTCCATAAACAAAGCTTGCCGTCCTCTCAGGTCCTTTCTTTGTTAATCATTTTCATAGCCTTCAAATGTTAGGCCCTCACCACCTAAGCGTCCTAAAGTTACATACATGGGTATTTTGCTGATTAGAAGACAGAGCTCTTTTTGTTTGTTTTCTTATTCTTTCTAGGAGCTGTTTTTATTAAGCCAATTATATTATTATAGCTGCAAATCGAGTCCGACCCAGAAGTCTGTCCAGCCACCTTCCAGGATCTCATCTTTTTGAGACAGGGTCTTGCTGTGGCATCCAGGCTGGAGTGCAGTGGTACAGTCATGGCTCACTGAAGCCTCAATCCCCTGGGCTAAAGCTATCCTCCTCCCTCAGCCTCCTGAGTAGCTGGAATTTTAAGTGCACACCACTGCGCCCGGCTAATTTTTTTTTTTTTTTTTTTGGCAGGGACAGAATCTTGCCGTGTTGCCCAGACTGGTCTCAAACTCCCGGGTTCAAGTGATCCTCTAGCCTCAGCCTCCCAAAGTCCTGGGATTACAGGCATGAGCCACCATGCTCAGCCAAGCCAACAATATGAAACCAGTCTTACTTACCAGAAATGTACCCGAGTCATGTGAACTAAAAGACATTTGAGATAGTTTCTGCTTTTCTGATGAAACATTTGATTTCAACATTTTCTTTTTCTTTAAGCTAGTTAATTAAAGCATTTTCATATGTTTTGGCAGTGAAATATCACAAACACATGACATATAAAAATATATACACATAAAGACACACAGAAGAAGCAGAGTTTTTTTGTTTGTTTGTTTGTTTGTTTGTTTTTTTGAGACGGAGTTTCGCTCTTGTTGCCCAGGCTGGAGTGCAATGGCGCAATCTCGGCTCACCGCAACCTCCGCCTCCTGGGTTCAAGCAATTCTCCTGCCTCAGCCTCCCGAGTAGCTGGGACTACAGGCACGTGCCACCATGCCCAGCTAATTTTTGTATTTTTAGTAGAGACGGGGTTTCACCATGTTGACC
>PVKV010012734.1:44745-64331 GCA_004027835.1 Alouatta palliata | reverse complement strand
ATGGAATATTATGCAGCCATCAAAAACGATGAGTTTGCATCCTTTGTAAGGACATGGATGAACCTGGAAGCCATCATTCTCAGCAAACTGACACAGGAACAGAAAACCAAACACCGCATATTCTCACTCATAGACGGGTGTTGAACAATGAGAACACATGGACACAGGGAGGGGAGCATCTCACACTGGGGTCTGTCGGAGGGAAAAAGGGGAGGGACAGCAGGGGGTGGGGAGTTGGGGAGGGATAGCATGGGGAGAAACAACAGATACAGGTGATGGGGAGGAAGGCAGCAAATCACACTGCCATGTGTGTACCTATGTAACAATCTTGCATGTTCTTCACATGTACCCCCAAACCTAAAACGCAATAAAAAGTATATATATAAAAAAAAAAGAAAGTGATGATGTATGAAATTTGTATAGTGTTTTATAATTTATTAAATAATTCCATATTATCATATTTGCTGGTTTTTCCTGGAATTTGAATATTAATATTTTTGTTTTATTTATTCTATTTAATTGAAGGATAGCATGGAATACAGAAAAGTGTATAAAGCACTGTCATCTTAAGTAAATAATGATTTTTTACGTACGTATAGGTCTGAGTAAAAATTAAGATATAAAACATCTCCAGAATCCTATAAGCTTTCCGCTATCCTTTGTCTACTGATTACTTTTGCCTGTTCTTAAACTTTGATAGAATCACAGAATAAAGATGTCTTTGGGTCAGACTATGTTCCATCAATATTATATAATATCTATGAGTTCTATCCATTTTGTTACATATTCCAGAGTTGGTCATTTTTTTATTGTTGCACAACACTCAAGAAACAAACATTTGTTTCTTCATTCACCTGTTGATAGGCATCTGGTTGTTTTCAGTTTTGTGCTGTTATGAATAAATCTGCCATGAACATTTTGAACATGTATTTTTGTTGACATGTACATTTATTATTTTTTTTTGTATGTAACTAGGAGTGAAATTTCTGGGCCATACATTACATATATATTTAGTAAAAGATGTTTTACAGTTTTCCAAAATGGCTATATAATTTTAAATTCCTACCAGCAACATATGTTTAATTTGCTCCATTTGCTTGTCAGCACTTCATATTGTCAGTCTTTTTTATTTTAACTGACAATCTAGTGTTATATCTAGTAGATATGTCACAGCATTTCATTTTAGATGATCTCCATTTTAAAAATAGGGAAACCAAATTCAGATCAATGACATGGCTTTCCCGTAACTGCATATGTAGCAGAAGCTATGACCTCTATCTTGGTTTCTGATTCTATATTCATGTATTTGCTGTTCTTACTACTCACTTATTAAATAGCACTCAGTGCTATTTAATAAGTGAGTAGTAAGAACATAGCACAGCTAAATATTTTGTTAAATATTTATTTGACATTTATTAGAATTCTCCAATGTGTTATACACTGGATACAGTGCAACACAGTGAATACAGCACCAAAATACTAAATAATTTTAAAAAGCAAAACAAGCAAAAAAATATCCAGAGATGCTCAAGCAAAAGGATATGAAAATTTCGAGTGATATTGGGCAAAAGAAATAGTAAATTGGAAAACCGATTTTGGTCTTACTTCTCTAAAAGGTTTACCATCAACTATCAGTCCTTTTTTTCACATGTAATTTCCATTCTCAGTAGGAATGGATTAACCTTTTATTGCTACTATTATTACTAGTGGGAGGAACACCAGATGAAAGCAGTCTGGATTCATTTTGAATACAAAATCAAATGAACCATGCACACTTTTCTCAGTGCAGAATTGCGTAGACTTTTCTTATTGCTCCAATTAAAATTAGAGTTTATTAAAATATTTATGACACATCTAGAGCAAATACGTGAAATAAAGTTTACCATATTCTTTTGTATCTATGTCCTATAAAAGCTTGGGCCGCTGAGTATGTTGGAAGAATGGCCCAGATGTTCGTAACATATCACAGGGCTGACCAGCTAGTTTGAGACCGTGATTTTTTTTTTTTTCTGATAGGGTCTTCCTCTGTCATCCAGGCTAGAGCGCCATGGCAGATCTCATCTCACTCTCAAGCCATAGTGCCACCTGATCATCCCTCCTCAGCCTCCAGAATAGCTAGGACTACAGACGCCCACCATCGTACCTGGCTAAACGTTTTTTGGTAGAGATGGGCTTCCACTATGTTGCCCAAAGCTGATACTGAACACCGGAGCTCGAGTGATCCGCCATCACTGGCCTCCCAAAGGGCTGGTATTACAGGCCTGCACCTGCGCAGCTGGCACATCCAAGGCTGTGCCATTTTTATTGACTACCACATATCACTGTTCAATTATTTTTGGGCTATTCAGATTTGCACAATCCTTACCTTGAAAAGAAGAAAAGAAATCAAGGATTCTTACCTGCTGGAAAGGTTTCTTCTGAATAGAAGACAAAAAATGAAGATGGATTCTTCTTAAGAAGTTACTCGTGGCCCTTTTGACCTTTTAACAACACATCTGACAGCCATCTCTGTAAAATATTGCCAATCAGTTTTCTCAACCGTTGCTCTTTTCTAGAGGACGTACCAGAAGCAGAACAAGGATCACCCTTTATAAGCAGAGGAAGCGAGTGCTCTGTGCGGGTTATTAGGAAAACAGGTTGACTCTCACATATCTTATTCAGTCCTTGATATGAATTCAAGAAAGGCCAGGAGACTATTCCAACAGCTGGAAACGAGTGCAGAAAGCAATTATTTTGCTGGTAAGTGTCATTGATGTTCCATATGTTGGTGAGAATATTTTTCAGGGGGTGCAGGGGATCTGTGTCAGTATATGACCTTTACTGAGTGTATCTACCAGAGTAAAAGTCTTAAAGTTGGTAAAAAGCAAATATTTATTACTAAGACTTCTGCATAGCAATTAAAGTCTTAACAGATTTGTTAAAACAATCAATTCAATTAAAACCCATTACTTCAGAATCAATAGATTGTTTGAAGCCACAGTAATACTTAAATATGTTTAAGACTCAAATGCATAAATTTGGTTTGCTGGAAAGCTCCCAAATTTCCAGAACGTAATTTAAAAAAATTAAAAAGGTAAAAAAAATACAGTCCACTGATGTCAACATTGAAGAGCTGTTAGAATAGTTAGTCTTGAATCCATTATTTATTTAGGTAACAAGGGATCCAGTCAACTGCTGACTGTCATTTCTTCCCAATCAGTTTTGAGGATATGAGGAATTACATGCCACTGGCAGTAAGTCACTCAGATGAGAGTCCAATTCTTTTTCTCCCTAACAGCAAGATGCCAGTGAGAATGGGAAACAGTGATAAATGGTTTTTAGACACCTTTCCGTCCACTCCCAGCTTCTTCAGTGATGAGGGGTTCCAGTAGGCTTACACTATTCCCAATAGCATCCACACTTCCGCGACTGGATGTACCGGATTTCCGGTGTCAGCGAGCGTGGCCTTGCGTGGACTGCGCGTTGGCTGTGGCAGGGAAGCCATCCTATGTCTCGTCTTTCACACAGCGAGGCAGAGAAAGTGCGTGTCAAACACCGCCAGGGACCCCACTGCTTCTTATGCTGCTCATCCATTCACATGCCTGCCTCCAGCCTTCCTACTCATTTTCCACCGGAACTGAGTTTTGTCGGGAGAAACAGGAAGCAAACAAAAACGTTAGGAGTAGCCGAACCACCGATTTGAGGCATTTATGCAGGTATATATTTTCCTTTCCCCAGAGTGCTAATATTTTTACCTATGAATTTGCTATTTTGTTGCCCTTAAATTATGGAATTTCTGCTAAACATAAGGACAATAAAATTCCTTAGTGCATGGGTTTGCTTATTAAGAATGACTCTTGGAATTGAGAGACTCGATTTACAGTGATGTGACAGTTCAGCAACAGCAATACATAGGAAAGCAAATTGGCACAGAATCTGTTAAGAAAATAGGTCACTGTGTTAAAAGTGAAACTTTGAAGATGTTGAAGTTAAAGTTTGATAAAATATTATGGGACTTTTGTTAAAAATCTCTCAATTCAGTTCAAGGCAATAAGGAGAATAAGAAATATAAACAAAATATCATATTAAACTAGACAGTATAACAATCCAGGACTAGGAATACCCACTTGGATAAATACTTAAGTGAGAAATAAAATTTTCTTAGGTTTGAGACATTATTTCAATTTTAGGATTCTTACAGCGCATGTATGTTTAATATTGTCATAAAACTAATAGAGCCTGTATTTAAACAATAAGACTGATTCTAAAGCTGATAGTTCTCTCCCACTCTTTTCTTTTGTAGCAACCTTTCTAATAATAATTTTTTTAAATGCTTGCTAAAGTTTCTTATAAAAATTAATATACACTGAATCTATGACTTAGTGAGTTTACTTCTACATATTTTCACAAGAGAAATAAAAACTATACATTCATAAAAGTTTGTATAAGAATGTTCATAGCAGCTTTATTCATAATAGCCCAAGACAGGAACCAACACAGGTGTCCATCAGTAGGAGAATGAATAAACAAACTGGTATATAAATGCAATGGAATACTTCTCAGCAATAAAAAATAACAAACTCCTACACTCCAAAACGTAAGTCTCAAAAACATTATATTAGTACAATATGTACTGAAAGAAGCCTTACACAAATCGCTAAATATTGTATGACTAAATATCTATGAATTTAGATGAAATTCTAGAACAGGCAAAACTATTTTGTGGTGCATAAAATCAGATTAATAGTTTCTTCTGATAGGAGAACAGAGACTAATTGGGCAGGGGAAGAAGGAACTTATCTGGATTGGTGACGATGTTCAATGTCTTCCTAGGGATTTTGGTTACACAGGGGTATGCATTTGTCAAAGGTCACACAAAGGTACACCATTTGTGCATTTCTTTATGTAAAATTAATGTAAAATGTAAGCAATATAGAACTGTAGTTAATGATATGCATGCTAAAGACTTTAGGGGGAAAAGTACTAATATATGAAATTTACTTTGAAAAGCAAGATGGAAAAGGATACAGAGAGGGATGTGTATTTGAAGATATATATGATAATGCAAATATAGTAAAATGTTAAAGGTAGAATCTTGGTGGTGGGTATTTGGGTGTTTACCATAAAATTCTTTCAACTTTGCTGTATGCTTGACAATTTTCACAGTAAAATGCTGAAGAAAAAACTGTTTTCCATTTCATATCAATTATCAAATCAGCAAATACTTGATGATTTTTAGACATTTTTAAACTATCTACTTTATATTCATGTATTCTAAAGGATCCTTTCTGTTTTTTTAAATCTAGCCAAACAATGATATATTTCCACTTCTATAATATATTGCAATTAGATTATGTGTAAACGACCCAGTAGGAAAAACTAAGACTTTGTTTCTCGAGTTTCATTTGTTTACACATTTTCTTTGGTTGTTTTGATAAATACTAAGTAGTTGTCATTAGTTTAATAATGATTAATTAAAAGACACTAGCTGACACCAGTTTATAATAACTCATCTATACAGGCAGCTTTACTTCATAAACAAGGATACATAGCAACATACAACTACTTAAAATTGCAGACTTCTCTAGATCCCAGATTCCTCCCTAGAGAGGCTCAAAGCTTCCTGTGGCACAGTCTGATTGGGATGAGGATCTCAATAAGCTCTTCAGGAAGCTTAAATCTCCTGTTTAAAGGTAGTATTTATATTCTTTTGGTCTCTCTTAATTATTCTGAGAACTCTGGCTAAGTATTTGTCTGTTTACTTGCACATTTCTGAATGTTTTGAGTCTATGTGAACGGATTGGCAATTTCCCAGGTTCCCTTAGCCAGGCATGATGTACTTAGGTTTGTTTATAAACATCTCATTCCAAAAGGGACTTTGGATGACTTTTTTTTTTTTTTTACTTCTACAGAAGTAAAGAACAGCGATAATTACATATAATTATATATTTTTTAAAGTCCAATGCATTAGATCTTTAAAATAACAGGCTGTCTTGATTGCGAACTAGCCTTTGTTTCTTCTTTAGATCTAGTTTTAACCTAGTAAACCTAGTAATCAGTTTTATATGTTTTAAGGTAGAGTTATTTATTTATTGCATTAGGGAAAAAGCAGGCTTTAGTTCCTGCCAGAACAACAACAAAAAATGAGCAGTGGATGTGATTCCTTTCCCAAAGTCAACCAGAGAAACCAGAGAAAAGCAAAATATCAAGAAATAAGAAAATAGGAACAAAAAAATTAAATCCTGAAAAAAATCCCTATAGAAAATTATTTTTCTCTCCTCACAGTTGTATATAATTATGTTTGTAAGCAATTTACTAATGTGTTTTTCCTTTTCTTATACTTTTTCTTTTGATATAATGGTGAATCAGAACTGTGTTGAAATCTTCCACGTAATGGCATATTTATTCATTTATTCCTGTAATGTCATTTTTGCTTGTATTTATTTTGAGAGTATTTTATATTTCCATATTTAAAATGGTTTTATATCTTCTCGATGAATTAAATATTTTGGTAGTATTTAGTGACTATAATGAAGTTGTTCGATTTAAATTTTAGTCTAATATTAGTAGAGCAACACCATATGGCTGACTTGTTCCTGATGTATCCTTTTCCATTCTTTAGTTTTCGGTCTTTGCATATTATATGTTTTAGATGTATCTTTCATAAAAAGCATGAAACTACATTTTTTTTTTAGTGTGACAGCCTGTGCTTTTTAACTTTAATTCTAATCAGTATAAATTGACAATGATTATATATTTGCACATTTTTATCTAATGTTTTTAACTTTTACCATTCTATGTTTGTTTCTTCTATTTCCTTACCTATATAAAAATTAATATCTATATATTACTTTAAACAAAACAAGAACTTTAACATTTTTTAAATATCTCTAGTTCTGCCTTTTCCTCTTAAATGGGCATGATTTTATACTAAATAGGTATTTCATCCAAGGCTATCATGAAAATACCTCTATTTCTCTTTTATGGAAAAATGTCATTCTTTTTTAAACAACAATCTAATCAAGGTGTCTTAAAACTCTTAATATTTTAAATGTAAAAGTATGCAGTATCGTCAGTATATTTTTTTAGCACTTCCTTCAAAAGTTCTTACAATGAAGGAGCTGTTATGTAGCACAACATCAGAGGTTTAAGTAGCTGAATATATGATTGCTCTAACATTGAAATGACAGCGTGGAAGGAAAAACAGTTCTAAATCCAAGATGTATGCCTTCAATATGTTAAAAATATAACTCCATTGTCCCTTTGCATACAATGTTGCTATGAAGAAGATTGCTGTTCATCTTGGAAGATATTTTGCTCCTTTGGGAGTCTTAAAATTTTTCTTCTGATTTACAGTTCTGCACTTTATTATAATATGTCTGGGTGTCAACTTTTTCTTGTCTCTCCTGTTAAGCACTCTGTGCCTTGTTCATCTGAGGCCAGTTATCATTCTTTAGTTCTGTCATGTTTATACACATTATGTTTTCAATATTTGCTACTCTTTATTTTAATGTTTTCCACACTACAACTTGTATTAGCTGTATTATGCTAGATCTATTTCCGTAATCTATGTATCTTAACATTTTCCTTTTTAAAAAAAAAATTCGAATTGTTCTACACTTCATTCCAAGAGAGCTCCTTAGATTGATTTTTTATTTTTATTTTTTTGAGATGGAGTCTCGCTTTATCACCCAGGCTGGAGTGCAGTGATACGATCTTGGTTCACTGCAACCTCTACCTCCTGGGTTCAAGTGATTCTCCTGCCTCAGCGTTCTGAGTAGCTGGGACTACAGGCACATGCCACTGCACCTGGCTAATTTCTGTATTTTTAGTAGATACGGGGTTTCACCATGTTGGTCAGGCTGGTCTTGAACTCCTGACTTCATGATCCGCCCACCTCTGCCTCTCAAAAGTGCTGGATACAGGCGTGAGCCAACCCCTGCAGCCTAAACTAATATATTAACACATTAATTCATCTTTCAGTTCTTTTTATTATACATATTGCATTTATTTCAACTATTATACTTTTATTTCTAATATTTTTGTTAATTTCTAAAATTACTTTTTTATATTGATAATATATTATTGATATATCTTCACCTGGAGAGATAAAAAGTGGATTGAACTACTAAGGATGAGAGTAGCCTGAAGCAAAGTTTGGCTTATGTTAGCAATTATAAAATAGATAACAGACATACCTTTTCAGCTTCTCTCTTGCTGCAGTCTGCCGTTAGCTTGAAATCATGCCTACATCCTCACTAGAGAAATTAAGGAGATTGAGCTTATGTTGTTAAAAGTGACTAAGAGAATAATACAAAGCTTGCGCAAAAATTCTACTTGAGTGAGGTACTGATTAAAACAACCATTGTAACTATCTGGGCAGTCATTCTTCTGCCCTTCCATCTGGAAACTCCTGGGGCTCTCAGGTTACAAACTAGAAGGACAACCTTCTTCGAGTGCTATTTCTTCCAGTGAAAAGCCTTCATCTAAGGAGATGCTTAGTGGAGAGATGAATGGCAAACATTATCCATTCTACTGGGGAACCCAGAGCCTTCTGTCTTAAGATTTATTGACTCCCTTCATCCTGGATCTCACTAGGGGTAAATAATATTGTTAAGAGAAGATTTTTTTTTTAATTGAAATACAGACAAGGTGATGATCAACAAAGCCAAAAGTTGGTACTTTGAAAGAGTAATATATTGGATAAACATCCGATAAAATCTCGTGAAGTAAAAGAAAATAGAGGGAAGCCATGGATAAATTATATTTTGAATGCCAAAAGGGACATAATTACAGAAACAGAAAATATTTTTTTAAATAAAAGAAAACTACTAATTTTATGCCAACATAGTTAAATACTTAATAAAATAGACACATTTCTAAAAATTAATGTTTATCAACTTACAGAAAAAATAATAGAAAGTCAAGTAGTTCTATACTTTTTTTTTTTTAATAAAGAAAACACCTGATAGCTTTATAGGCAAATTCTACCAAATTTCCAGGAAAAGATCATTTCAGTATTATGACTACTTTTCCAAAAAAATAGATAAAATAAATATTTTCTTACTTATTTAATGAATCCAGGATAATCCTGAAAGAAAATTGAAAAAGTACATTATAGTTTTCTGCATCATAGTTTCACATAACATTTTCTTTCTTATAATGTGCTATATCAACACTATATCAACACTACTGAGGTTAAAAATAAAAACAACTAATGATATGGAGGGATTGGAAGATTCAATGTTATAAAAATGTCAATTCTCCCAAAATTGATCTATGAATTCAGTGCAGTACCAAACAAAACCCTAGTGAATTTTCATTTTGGATGCTGGGGTATGAATTGATAAGCTGATCCTAAAATTTGTATGTGAATGCAAACAACTAAAACTCTCCATAAAACTCAAGAAAAGAAAAACAAAGTGAGTTAAAATGACTTCCTGTGCTCCATATCAAGTTTGTAAAAGTATAATGATTGGGTCAATGTGGTATTGGTGCAAAAGAATGAACAAATATAAGAATGAAATCAAACAAGGAGCCCAAGAACAAATCTCAAACATACATGACACTTGCTAATTGACAAAAAGGCATTTCTGAGTAAAATAATTTATATTAATTAATAAGAACATATGCAACCCAATTATAAACAAAAGAAATGGGCGAGAGACTTTTAACACACAATTTGCAAACTGGGATAGCCAAACAGCCAGAGAGTATATTAAAGGGTTTCCAACCTTAATGGTAACCAAATAATTAAATCAAATTAAAACCACAATGAACCATTCCAGTTTTGGGGTAAGATGAAGCATACTCCATCCTGTCTCCCTCCATGAACACAGGTATAAAATCTTGTCAGAATGCATGGAGCCGCTATTTGAAAGCACAGAAAATTAAACAGCAACAGGAGAACTGGGGAAGAAGACCAGAATTCAAAGTGTTACTGAATTGGCAATGTTCAATATTTTTTTCTTTCAGTATACCCTGACCTGAACTCAAAGCTCCAGTGTCCCCGAAAATTAGCACCGAGATACAAATAGATAATTTCTCTAGTTCTAGTTTGAGGGACTGGAAAAGGAACTTCTAATGCTCAGTAAGAGAGCAGCATTATGTTTTTGTTGTTG
The DNA here is from genome assembly GCA_004027835.1 of Alouatta palliata. Taxonomy (NCBI): domain Eukaryota; kingdom Metazoa; phylum Chordata; class Mammalia; order Primates; family Atelidae; genus Alouatta; species Alouatta palliata. Next base: position 54,231 of record PVKV010012734.1, on the reverse strand, counting down.
TTGTTTTGTTTTGTTTTTTCCCTGTCTCATCTCTGCATTGTCTGGCACCATAATTTCCAAGAAGTTCCATGGTCATGATGGTGGGGGTGTTGACAATAACTAGTAGAAAGATCCCCCCTGGAACCAACACTCTCAAAGTTTCTTTCTGGTTGGTGAAGCGGGGGTTTCCAGTAGGTGATGCCAACCCCATTGCTTTGTTTCTGTCTCCATCCTCTCATTGCTTGGCCTCAGATGTGAATGCGGTTGTGTAACTACACAACAGAAAGGCAGAATTAAACCCTCAACTTCTAGCCAGAAGACCAAAAACTAAAGTACTTGATGACCTATAGTAAAAGTAGTAGCAATGTAGTAAAACGTATGACAGCATTGCAAAAAGGATGTGAAGAATTGGGAATATATTGTTTTATGTGAAGCAGGATGTGGTATTGTGATATAAGAAATGTATATTTGGTATTTGTGCCAATTCCTAACACAAGAACTTCTAAAACCCTTGGAAATTTATAAGTGATAGGGGTGACAGGAACACTTTTTGTTATTCTTAATTAGCTTCCTTCAACCATACTGGAGTTTATGCTGATGAGGTGACTTTTGGTGGACCTATAGATAGCTTCAGTATGGAAACTGGTTGGCCAAGGAAGAACCATAGAGTTAGAAGGTTGGAACTTTCAATCCTATCCCCTGATCTCCCGGAAGTGGAGAGGAGTCAGAGATTAAGTAATCACCAAAAGCCAGTGATTTAATTATTCATGCCTACATAAATAAATCTTCATTAAAAACCCCTAGACAGCAAAATTTGTATAGCTTCTAGTTTGGTGAATACATTGAAGTGCTGAGAGAGTGACATGCCTAAAAGGGGCATAAAAGCACCTCCTCCTATATACCCTGACCTATACATTCCCCATTTGACTTCCATTTGGCTATCCTTTATAATAAGAATTGTTAACAGTATATGAAGTAAATAGAAAATAAAATAGTAAATAAAGCACTTTCCTGAGTTCTGTGAGCCATTCTAACAAATTACAGATCCTGAGGAAGGGGTTGTGCACCGCTGACTTATAGTTAGTCAGAAATATGGGTTGCCCGGACTTCTGACTGGCATCTGAAGTGGGGACAGTCTTGTGGGATTGAACCCTTAACAATGTGGGTTTGTGCCAACTCCAGGTAGTGTCTGAATTTAATTGATTGATTTGCAGGACATTAAGTTGGGTCTAGGGAGTTGAAAAATTGATTGGTATAGGGAAAACTCTAAACTTTTGTTGTCAGAAGTATTGTGAGTAAAAACAGTTTAGACAGTATATTATTTGAAGGTAGATTGTGACTAATTAAAGATATAATTATACACATATATATGCATACACATTGAGACAATAGTGAAGATAAAATTATCATGAAACATAATCCAAATTAGAAGAAAGTAATTAGAACAAAGAGGAGAAGGAAAAAATAATCTAGAAGGATGGTAGGATTTCATCTAATAATATCAATACTTACAACAAATATAAAAGACCTAAACACTAATTGAAAGTTTGGATCTAAAGACCAATCAAAAGAAAGACTGTATGAAAAGTAAGACTCACATACCTGCTGTCTACAAGAATCTCATATTAAAGACAAAATAGATAAGTTAAAAGTATAGAACAAGATGAACCATGCAAACACTAATCACAAGAGCAGCTGTATTTGTCTTAATAAAAGGCAAAGTGACTTGAGAACATAGGATATTACCAGGGCATAAAGATGGATATTATATACTGATAACAAGGCCAATTCATTGCTAATATTGAAAAATCCTAAATGTGCTTCTATCTAATAGCAGAACTTAAAAATGAAGCAAAACTGATAGAATTTAAAGCAGAATAGACAAGCTGCTATTATGTTGTAGACTTTATCACTCTTATCTCAGTAATTGGTACAGCAAGTAGACAGAAAATCAGTTAGTATATATATGGCATGAATAACACTACAACTTCATCTGCTTAATATTTATTGGATACTTCATCAGAAAATACAATCTTAAACTGTACATCAATACCAAGATAGCACATATATTAGGCCTTTAAAAAGCCCTCACAGATTTTAAATGACTCATATACAAAAGATGTTCTCTGATCATAAAGGAATTAAATGAGAAATAAATCACGAAAAGATATCTGAAAAAAATCCAAATATTGGAAAATTAAATAGCATACTTCTAATTAACTCAAGTCACAGAAAAATCAAAAAGGAAATTAGAAAATATTAATTATATTTTTTGTGACTGAGTTGTGATTTCACAGAATTTCATGTCATGAAAACTCATCAGGTATACATTTTGTTTGGTGTACATTTCTGTATGTATATTATACTTCTCAACACAATGAAATAAGAACTAGAATAGACAAATATCTAGAAAAATGTAATTTAGCAAAATAGAGTCAAGATGAAATAGAGAAGTTGGAGCAAGACTGGAGCTGCAGTAGGCAGCTTAGTTGGGTAAATACCACAAGCCCCCAGCAAATCAAAGAAAATGATATAGCAAAGAAAAAAATCCACAGACAACATTTCTACAAAACTAAATGTCATGTTATCTCCATAGATTTCAAAGTACAAGTGGGTGCCGTCGAATATCAACAGCAATAAAATGTGTGGTATCAGCAAAGTGCCCAACAATGAAAGCAAAGGAAAAGCAAAATGACTTTTGAGAATCTCATATATTGAATTATTCTGAAGCAGAGTCCCTGCTCAATATAGCTCAGCAGGCTAATCTGAGAAGAGCAGATGAATCTAGAAAGAGGTTAAGTGAGAGTGAGGGGAACACAAAATTCAGATAGTGCTGGGGGATATGGATCTGTGAACTTTTGAAACTAACCAACTGAAGTTCTCTCAAGCTAGAATAAGCCAAACAGGGACAACAATGGCTAAGAGATGGTACAGATAAAAACTAGGGAAGGAGACCAGAGGACACGTCTCAAAAGTCATATTTTTTAGCACTTCGCAATAAGCACAGAAGAGGGAACTCTAGAGCCATGAAACGAGGAGCCATCTCCTGACCCCATACTTCCCTTCTAATAATAGTCCAGGAAAATCTATTTTACTTATGTAGTACTTGAGCAGCAGAAAATGGTGGCAGTCAAACTTCAAACAAAGTACGTAATAAAGTTTTGCAAAAATCCACCTTTTAAAAAAGCAAAAGAAATCTTTATCAAACCAAGGCTTCTATTAAATGTTAACAATTTATTGTTACGAGATTATGTCACACATAAGAGCGTAAGATGACGCTTTACGTGGCACTTATTAGCATCTATTGTTCTTCAGTTTTGATTAAAAATAATTTTATACCAATGTAACTACCATAATATACATAAAACTCAGACTGGAATTTTTGCATGGTGGTTTCTTGTAGTTAAAATGCATCACTGAGTCAAATAAAATATCTTAAAACATTTATAAAAAAACTTTCGGTAATAGCAAAGAAGATAGAAGATGTTGCACAGTGATGGATGGCAACATAAACCGAGATCTATTACATTCAGGAGCTTGCATCATTAATGTCAGTAATTATTTCAAGCAGTGACTGCCCAGAGGAAAAGTGGTCTGTGCTGCTGCAGAAAAAACAGAGCGATAGCTTTTGGCCATTGTACAGATTTACAGCACTACAAAAACTCACTAGTTTGGCCTTTCCCATTCTTTCTTCAAACACCTATGGTGAGTATAATGAAATTGGACTAAACGGCCAAAAGAAAGAGGCACATGTTTTTACAAGTGGCAGTTATAGGTAGAGTTTAGGTTCTGATGGAATATGAAGACTTTTGATGATGTTTCCAGCTGGGCCCTAACTGAGTTCCCATTTTTGAAGCTATAGTTCTGAAACTTTCAGGCTACATTTTACTTTCCTTTTCAATTTCACTAGTTGGTGCCTCTTTATTTAAAAAAAATAGTATTTTTTTTTAACTGTACACATATTTGTCTGTCTAGTATAATTACAGGAATTTATGTAACTGCCAAAGTAAGTCCTTTCAAAACAGAAGTTTGAGATAATTATATAAACTCAGACATTAAAAAATATGTACTTTTAACAGTATCAGCAGTAACATTTTCAATTAAGAAGTGATTCCGTTAAAACATAACAAAACATGATAAATCTATTAATAAAAAGTCTGAAATAAAGACTGTTACATAGGGTTTGATAATTTATTAATTACTTTCTAATTTTTTTACTGTTTTACATATCTGAATCCAATTTTCCTTTTAGACAATAAAGAAAGATCATATTTAAAATAAACAGAAGCAAAATCTTTTGGCTTGTACCATTACAGTAGTCTCTTCATCTAATCTGTTTACCTCTGCTCCTTTTCTTACTCTACAATCAACCATCACCTGTTCTATTTCCCACGTAAAATATCTTCCTGTCATAGTTGTCATTCCTCTTTTCAAAATATCATCAAAATAACAGCAAGTTAGTGAAAAGAAAAGAGTTAATCCATAACAGCATTGAGGATTGACGTTAGAAATATCAGAAGACCAAAGATCGTGATGAATTTATGCAACAGGCGATGAAGGGACTGTGTTAACAGATAAGCAAGGGCTGGAAGTAGATCTTGAATAGATAGAGAGAAAGATGGACAACGGCAAAAGCTATTCCTGGTACAGTGGCCAGATATGAAGGACAGGTGAGGGAACTGTGGTACAAATCAAGGTTGAGTACTTTCTGGAAACACAGAACATTATACTTAGGAAGAGCTAGTACTCCTGTGTTGGGGCCTGGGGAGCATGGGTGAATGCATAGATGATCTATCTGCTTGGCATACATATACACAAAATATGTATTGAGCCGTGGACAAGCTCAATACACATTTGTTGAACAAATTAATAAATGAGTACAGAGTATTTCTGTTATACAGCAGTCATGAGAAAAATCAATGGCCTAAGCTGTTATCCTGGAAGCACTGAGCTCCAGACCCACAGTTAGAGAAATTTTAACTCCTCCACCTCCTCCCATGAGACTAGAAAGGTTAGAAGGAAAAAAAATACCCAGTGGCAGTTTTTCCAAGGGTTCACACTATCTCAGTTCCCAATATCAATTCACTATTGGCCCCATACTATACACTCCTTAGCCTCAACCATTACTGCAGTTTATGACTCCTCTCCAGTTGCTCCTAATTACTCAGTCAGTAAGCCTTACCATCCCTGCTCCAACTCATCCCCTAGGAGCCAGAACTCCTTCCACCCAACAGAGAATTTTCTGTCTGTGTGACAATGATTTCCATCAACCTTAGATAATGGGATTTCTAAGTGATAAAACTCTTTCATTCTACCCAAAGTAGCCATATTCTTTTAGGAGGTTAAGTCACATTTGTCAAGGAGCAGGCTAAGAGTTCTTTGCATGGCATGCCCCTGCCTCCCACGTTTAGACTTAGTCTCAAGCAATTACTTTGTCCCCTTGAGAGTGTACTGAAACTTGAGCTGTGTTTTGCCTTCCTTCCCCTGCCACAGAGACTTTGCCCTGGTATGGACCAATCATTATTACCCATGTCCCTTAATCCTGATATTTGCACATACAATCATCGATTACAGTCTTCCCTCAACTCTTCCAAATTGTCTAGGGGATCTTATGCACAAAGGAACCCAGTGGTCTGCTGAGATGACCAAGAATTCTTGAAATGAATGGTCCTCTAAGGTAAACTAAATTGTAATTATTAGAATTATATTTTTGATACATTTAGAAGTTTTTCATTTGAGTAGCATACTATATTATTTTGTTAGTCACTAGAATTATTTTAGCAACAATTATTTTTTATACTTTGAAAGCAATGGTGTATAATATTATGAATAAAAAGTTATTATTAGACTGACTCACATGAAGATATCAGTCCTCTATCTTTTGGGTTCTATCACGTATTTTGACTTCATATTCCTCACTTTCCTCATTTACATATCTAATTTTTTCACTGTGTTCCAAAGGTTGATATTGTCAAGTCAAGATGATCTTGTGATAGCTCTCTCGGGTTGGAGCATCAGTAAGTCAAAACGGGAGCTTTTAAAGCTTAAAAAGTTAAAGAATTTCTGTGATAAAGAAAACCCTCTAAAATAACGAATTTTGTTGTAAATTTTGTGTTTGTTGACATTTATGTTCCACTGCTCAAGATTTTCTCTTTTTAATGTTTTTTGTGTTCCCTTCCATGCAAATCAGAATCCCTAGTTTTATTTTTTAATTTTTCTTTTGTGTTCATACAACAATTTACTGATACAGATACATTTTACAATGTGTATGCATACAGGTTTTGTTTAATAAAAAATAGTCTCATGCACATACTTTTGTGTTTCCTAGTGATACGGTTTGATGTTTTGCTTCCTACAAATCTCTTGTTGAAATTTGACTTCTTATGTTGGAGGTGGGACAGGTGGGAGGTGTTTGGGTTATAGGGGCAGGTCCTTCGTGAATGACTTGGTGTCATCCTCACAGTAATGACTTCTCATTTTAAGTTCATGTGAGATCTGGTTCTCTAAAACATCGTGGTACCTCCTCTCTCTCTCTCTTGTTCTGTCTCTCTTCATGTGACATGCTGGCTCTCTTCTGCCTTCCACCATAATTGCAAGCTTCCAAAGGCCCTCACCAGAAGCACATGCTGGCAGTATGCTTCATATATAGTCTAAATAACTAAGAGCCAAATAAACCCCTTTTCTTTATAAATTACCCAGCCTTAGATATTTTTTTTTACAGCAACACAAATGGACTAACACACTTGGTTTGTGCATTCAACAATATGGGAATCCTGTGAAGTGGGATAAAACTCTTAGATCATTTGCTTTAATAGATGTGCCATGATTTAGTCAGCCCTTTTCCTATTGATGGGCATCTATTTTGTTTTCAATTTTTCCTGATTATAAACAATGTTGCCATGCCATAAATATTTATTTCAATTTTTCAATTGTTCCTAATTATAAACAATGCTGCCATCAATATTCCGTACCAATGTGTTCAGTACAGGTGCTTTTATTTTTGTGGGAATCAATTCCTAGGGGGAAGACTGCTGAGTCTAAAGGTATAAGTATTTTTAATTTTAATACAGGTTGCCAGATTGCTTTCCAACACTTTGCTTCTCTGCCAACTATACATAAAAATACTGCTCTAAGTTTCCCTTCTTTTAAGTACAGATTTTAAAATTTCTACCTTAGCAATTTTCAAATGTTCACTATTTTAGAAGGATGAATTATTACTTATAATACTGTTTTCCATTAAGGACTGTTCAATAGGAATTTTATGAATCCAAGCACTATAGTTTCTCTGCATATTCTATCCTTATCTGTATTAGCAATTTTGTTATCAAATAAGACAAAATAACCAGATGGCCATTCCTACTATTGTCCTGAGAATTTAATAGCATTAAAACTCAATTTCCTGCCAAAGTTACCGTAATGGTTTCAAATCTTGCCTTGCAGTGTTTGAGTAAAAAATTGCTCCCCTCCTTACCTGTATGCTAAAAATAATTTTACTGTTGATTAGTTTTATTTAAATGGAAATTAAAGAGAATGGGAGTAAGATAAAGCAAGATAACAACACTTCAGTCATAGTGGATTCTCAAAATAAGGAATGCTAATGGGCAGCAGTTTTTGTTGTTATTGTTCTTGTTGTTGTTTTGAGACAGAGTCTTGATCTTATTGCCTAGGCTGGAGTGCAGTGGCATGATCTCAGCTCACTGCAACTTCTGCCTCCCAGGTTCAAGCAATTCTCCTGCCTCAGCCTCCTGAGTAGCTGGGATTATAGGCATGCACCACCACACCTGCCTAATTTTTGTATTTTTAGTAGAGAGGGATTTTACCATGTTGGTCAGGCTAGTCTCAAACTCCTGACCTAAAGTGATCCACCCGCCTCAGCCTCCCAAAGTGCTTGGCTTACAGGTGTGAGCCACTGTGCCCGGCTAAGTAGTTTTTTATTATTGTTGATATCCAAAGGCAAACTGCTTGAGGACTATCTTAATTACAGTGTGTCATTTTTGAAGTGTCAAATACCCATTAATTACTGGTTAATTATGATTATAGACCAGATTCAAACAGTTCTCATTTGTTTCCCTAATGTATCTGTAGAAAAAGATGTAGCTCAGGACTATCACATTGTCACAAATTATCTTAAAATAACGTTTCTTATTTAAATGGAATGTACATGTGTACTTATAAAATAGGTGAAGTTTCCATGGATAACACAATAAATACTGATGGAATACTGTTCCATCAGTATTCCACATTATCTACAACTCTCACCAAGATTCCTTTTAATGAGGAAGGCAAAGGCAATTCATATTTTAGTACCTACTATGCTCACAGGCCTTACTGTTTTATAATCTCATTTAATAAGTTTATTTTGAAAATGCCAGTGGAATCTGGGAAGATCATCTGAAACTTTTATCAGCCATCTGTGCCCTACTGTAAATTAAGCTTCAGTACCATAGCACAGAATATTAGAACCAATAGTTAGACTAGATGATCCCAATAAGTCATGTAGGTCAGTAACCCTTGTTTTATACTGGAAGAAACTGAGGCCTACAAACATTCAGGTGCTGAGATGAAAAGGTTAGCTGTTCACTGTAGCAAGACTAGAATACACGTTTATTGACATTCTGTCTTAATGTTCTTTACTGCACATCTAATATGATTAAAACTGAAAGGAGATTAAAGTTGAGTAAAGCTCTAGACTGCAGAATGTAAGAACCAGGGTGTATTGGAAGGAGAACAGAAATAATCAAATCAATTGGTTCCCTAAGGAAAATTAATGGCAAATAAAGAGAAGGGAGGTGGGTGACGGAGAAGGGGTACTGATAAATTCCTTACAGAGCAGCTTTGTCAGGATCATCACTGCCGCTACACAGCATTTCAAAACAGCATTAAACCTATTGTGAAGATCCTCTCACAAAGTAAAAATAGTATGAATGGGGGCCTTTCAAGGTTACATCCTTTCATCTACTCTCTAAAGCTGTTTTATAATAGTCAAGAGGACTCTGTACAGTGCTTTATTTCAGCTTTGCTCTCATTAAGGACTCATAAACTTAATTACTAAACATTCCTTAAGAAACACAGCTTGAAATAATAACTTCATTAGAGAAATTTAGCAGTGTTCATTCTAACTCTCTTGAATAGAATCTTATTTTAGAGTTGAAAGTTTTACTTGTCCTTTTATTCTAAATGCAAAACTTTTTGCCTTTATGTCTCTTAGAGAACTGCATTTCAAATACCATGTAAGGAGAAATTTTTAAACTACTACATGATGTCCTTTTGAAGGATGTTTCAAATTAGATTGAGCTACAGCTTAAAAAGTTCTAGATATAGGCCGGGCGCGGTGGCTCACGCCTGTAATCCCAGCACTTTGGGAGGCCGAGGCGGGTGGATCACGAGGTCAAGAGATCGAGACCATCCTGGTCAACATGGTGAAACCCCGTCTCTACTAAAAATACAAAAATTAGCTGGGCATGGTGGCACGTGCCTGTAGTCCCAGCTACTCGGGAGGCTGAGGCA
>PVKV010012734.1:0-44645 GCA_004027835.1 Alouatta palliata | reverse complement strand
GTTCTAGATATATGTATTAGTGGTAAATATTATAAAGTATATGGTAAAATAAGAAAAGGAAAAGTTGGTGTTAATGTAAGTTGTTTTTCAGAGTGGAGACTCCTTAAAGAACTAAAAGTAGAACTACCACTTGATCCAGTAATCCCATTACTAGTTATCTACCCAGAGGAAAATAAGTCATTATACAAAAAAAAATACATATGCATGTTTATAGCAGCATAATTTGCAATAGCAAACATATAGAACTAGCCCAAAGGCCCATCTATGAATGAGCAGATAAAGAACCTGTAGTATGTATGTATATACATATATATGTATGTATATGTATATATGTGTATATGTATATATATGTATGTATGAAGTAAAGAAAATGTATATATACACACATATACATATACATACATATATATGTATATACATACATACATTTTCTTTATCTACTTTATACATACATACATTTTCTTTATGTATATATGTGTGTGTGTGTGTATATATATATATATACACACATATACATATACATACATACATACATACATACCATGGAATACTCTCATAAAAAGAAACAAAATAATGGCATTTGCAGCAACCTGTATGGGATCGGAGACTATCATTCTAAGTGAAGTAACACAGGAATGGAAAACCAAACATCATATGTTCTCACTCATAAGTGGGAACTAAGCTATGAGGAAGCAAAGGCATAAGAAACATACAATGGACTTTGGGGACTCAAGGGAAAGGGTAGAAGGGAGATAAAGGATAAAAGATTACACATTGGGTACAATGTTCATTGCTTGGGTGATGGGTGCACCAAAATCTTAGAAATCACCACTAAAGAACTTACTCATGTAACCAAACACCATCTGTTCCCCAAAATGAAGTATTTTAAAAAATTGTTTTTGACTGGGCCATTTTACTCATAATAAAAATAATTATTTAATAATATTTGTTTAAAAAAAATAAAGTGATTGTTAAACCTGAAATTCTTTAAAGACAATTAAATAAATCAATTTAGGTCTAAAATTAGCTACTGGAATATTAAAAGATACCTGTTTTAAGTTTCAAGGTGAATTGCTACATGTTACTCCTTTGCTGAAAAATCTTCAGTATTTACTCAACCTACAGAAAAGAGTCTAAATAACTTGACCAATAAGCTTATCTTCTAGTATTTTTCCTTAAACAAATCTCCACCCTAGTCACAGGGCTTTACTCAAGTTTCTTTCATTGCTCCTCTACAGCTTCACTGTCTTCACGCTGTTCTCAACATTCCCTCTCCGCCTCCATCCTGTGTGCTCCTTACTGTTTTGCTTTATTCCTGTCCCTTCCAGATGAGCCAATTAAAATTCTGCTTCTCCCTTATTCACTCAGCTCAAGGTAATGTTTCCTACCTCTGAATCTTTCTATCACCAATTGCCTTTGATACACAGCTCGGGATATACAAAATATGAAATTGTACCCTTTCCTTTTCTGATGCACATGTTTTATCACTCTGAAGCATATTATAATCTCCTTGAAAGTAGAGATCATCTTATATTGATGTCCTAAGAGAGTACACTCAGATACTGTTGATAGATTGAAATTAGTTTTATTATCAAGGGATCCTATAATATGGAAGGCATGTATGTAATTTTCATGTGGAATATATTATTGAGTTTAAATAATTATTTTTTATTTTATATAATCACTGCTTCGAATATTATCAAAATGAGGAATTAAAAATTTTACCTATGTAGGATGATCACAAATTTGTCCAAATGTAAAGATTAAATTTTAGTGTATAAAATTTTTTTTAAAAATCTGAATAAGAGATATCTGGGTGGTAGAGTTGTTGTAAAGATAAAATGTACTTGCAGATATTTTGAAAACAATAAATCACTATACGAAGATACACAGCATACTGTCTTTTCAGTGTCAATGTATTAGGCACATGCTGTCTACTCAGTATCTATCATTTCTGTTTCCTCCATTTTTTTGCAGTTAGCAATCTGGGAAGAATTGGGCTTTATGCAATCCTGCTGAGTGCATGGCTGAGATCTGACTCAAGTATGCTTGAATACTAATCAAGTTTTCTTCCCCAGAGTAGGGATGTAGCCTCAGTGACTTGGAGTTTGGGTCAAGGACCAGCAGAGCCCAAACTCTGTAAGAATTTATTTAACCAGAGAAACATAGTCTGAGCAAATCATATAAGTCTAAATAAATTAAAGATAACCAAATAAATTGAACTGTTTTGAATCTTAAGACTCTACACTATGGGGAATCACTGACAGATAACTTTCCATTTTTATTGACTTAGGGGTCAAGATTCCTGATATGGTTTCGCTCTTTGTCTAATGAAACTCTTTCTTTTGTAAATTGCCCAGTCTCGGATATGTCTTTATCAGCACCATGAAAACAGACTAATACAGTAAATTAGTACCAGTAGAGTGGGGCATTGCTGAAAAGATACCTGAAAATGTGGAAGCGATTTTGGAACTGGGTAACAGGCAGAGGTTGGAACAGTTTGGAGGGCTAAGAAGAATTAAAAAAAAAATGTGGAAAAGTTTGGAACTTCCTAGAAACTTGTTCAACGGCTTTGCCCAAAATACTAATAGTGATAGTGATAAGGTCCAGGTTGAGGTGATCTCAGATGGAGATGAGAAACTTGGGAACTGGAGCAAAGATGACTCTTGTTATGTTTTATCAAAGAGACTGGTGGCATTTTGCCCCTGCCTTAGAGATTTGTGGAACTTTGCATTGAGAGAGATGATTTAGGGTATCTGGTGAAAGAAATTTCTAAGCAGCAAAGCATTCAAGAGGTGACTTGGGTGCTGTTAAAAGCATTGTTTTAAAAGGGAAACAGAGCATAAAAGTTTAAAAAATTTGTAGCTTGACAATGAAATAGAAAAGAAAATCTCATTTTTGGAGGAAAGATTCAAGCCAGCTGTGGAAATTTGCATAAGTAATGAGGAGCCAAAACAAAATGGAGAAAATTCCCAAGACAATGGAGAAAATGCTCCAGGGCATGTCAGAGGTTTTCATGGCAGCCCCTCACATCACAGGTGCAGAGATCTACTAGGAAAAAGTGGTTTTCTGAGTGGAGCCCAGGGTCCCCAAGCTGTGTGCAGCCTAGGGACTTGCTGCTCTGTGTCCCAGCTGCCCCAGCCATGGCTGAAAGGGGCCAAGGTAGAACTCAGGACATGGCTTCAAATGGTGCAAGCCACAAGCCTTGGCAGCTTCCATGTGGTATTGAGCCTGCAGGTGCACAGAAATCAAGAATTGAGGTTTGGGAATATCTGCCTAGATTTCAGAAGATGTATGGAAACACCTGGATGCCCAGGCAGAGGTGTGCTACAGGGGCGGGGTCATAGACAACCTCTGCTAAGGCAGTTCAGAAGGGAAATGTGGAATTGGAGTCCCCACACAGAGTCCCTATTGGGGCCCTCCCTAGTGGAGCTGTGAGAAGAAGATCACCATCCTCCAGACCCCAGAATGATAGATCCATTGACAGCTTTCACCATGTGCCTGAAAAAGCTGCAGATGCTCAACACCAGCCTGTGAAAGCAGCCGGGAGGGAGGCTGTGCCCTGCAGAATCACAGGGGCGGCGCTGCCCAAGACCATGTGAACCCACCTCTTGCATCAACATGACCCAAATGTCAGACGTGGAGTCAAAGGAGATCATTTTAGACCTTTGAGACTCAAGTGCCCCACTGGATTTTGGACTTCCATGGACCCTGTATCCCCTTTGTTTTGGCTTATGTCTCCTATTTGGAATGGTTGTATTAACCCAATGTCTGTACCCCCACTGTGTCTAGAAAATAACTAGCTTGCTTTTGATTTTACAGACTCATAGGCAGAAAGGACTTGCCTTGTCTCAAATGAAACTTTGGACTGTGGACTTTTTGAGTTAATGCTGAAATGAGTTAAGACTTTGGGGGACTGTTGGGAAGGCATGATTAATTTTAAAATGTGAAGACATGAGATTTGGAAGGGGCCAGGGGCAGAATGACATGGTTTGGCTCTGAGTCCCCACCCAAATCTTATCTTGAATTGTACTTCCATAATTCCCACATGCTGTGGGAGGGACCCAGTGGGAGATAATTGAATCATGGGGGTTGTTTCTCCCATACTGTTCTTGTGGTAGTCAATAAGTCTCACAAGATCTGGTTTTATCCAGGGTTTCTACTTTTGCATCTTCCTCATTCTTTGTCTGCTGCTTTACATGTAAGATGGGACTTGCTCCTCCTTGCCTTCTGCCATGATTGTGAGGCTTCCCCAGCCACATGGAACTGTTAAGTCCAATTAAATTTCTTTCTTCTGTAAATTGCCCAGTCTTGAGTATGTCTTTATCAGCAGCGTGAAAACAGACTAATATAACTCTCTACACTAAATATGCTGCATCTGATCCTCAAATCTGATACATTTCTGTATCTGTGGTTAAATAAATCAGGAACTTAATCTGATCATATCTTACAATGTGGGTATGTGTGTTGTTTTCCTGGCAATCTATAGTCCAACTGAAATACGTTTCTTCTATTTGCACACTAAAGTGCTTCTTAAAATTCCCATTAATTTCACAGTCAGCAGTAAGTTAACATTCATTGTAGGCAAAAGGCTTGGAAGATTTTTCAGTGTGCAAATGAGAACCTAAGTGTCAAAATGAAAAAAGAAAAAGATGTAGAAAGAAATTCTACAGGCGAAACCTTATCATATGGAATATTCAAAATACATAACTGTCATCACATCTGAGTTAACTGATAAGACGGATACTCTAATGACAATCTTTAAATGTCTCTGCCTTCATCTACAGAAACAAAGCGTCCTTGATACTATATATAACTGCCAATCAAATAGTATCTATCATGTCCAGAACTGTTTGCTAATGGGTTCAAATACCAATGAAACTTTTAAATTTAACTTGTGCTGGACAGCTTTGCCTCATTCGTGCACACTTGGACTCTCATATAAAATCTAATAAGACACTGAATTAAGAATATAACTACTAGCTAGGTATATGAAGAACTATTCAGGAAAGGGGCAAACATGGGGAAAACTCAAGGATGGTGACAGGGTATTAATGCTTAGGTAAAATCATATGATTTCAAACATTTAAGATCTATTGCCTCCTCAGGTCACAGTACAATGTGGGTTGGTAAGAGGCTTTGCTGTTCACAAATTCAGGGATTTAAGGGTCCAAAGGCACCAAGAAAAGAAAGAAGAGAGCTCATAGAGAAGCCAACCCTGGCCTTTATGCTGTGGATTGCTCACTTTACAGTGGTTAAGCTGATTAGAGGCCCTGTAATATACTTTGCCTAGGAAGAGGAAACTCATTGTTGATTAGTCAGTCTCTGCCATACTCATCACTTATTTTAATCAAGAAGTTTTTCAACTAAAAATTATTTCATGGCTGTCTGAGTGCAGAGGCTCATGCCTATAATCCCAGCACTTTGGGAGGCGGAGGTGGAAGGATTCCTTGAGCTCAAGACTTTGAGACCAGCCTGGGCAAGATCCCATCTCTACAAATAATAGAAAAATAATTACCCGGGTGTTGTGGCAGGTGCCTGTGATCCCATATACTCAGGATATTGAGGCAGGAGGATTGCTTGAGCCTGGGTAGTCGAGGTTGCAGTGATCTGTGATCATGCCACTACACTCCAGTCTGGGCAACAGAGTGAGAGCCCATCACACACACACACACACACAAATTATGGTAGTAAGAATCTGGGTGACAGTGAGATCCCATTGCCAAAAAAATAAAAATAAAAATACTCTGAGGAAAATATAAATAAAAATTTAGTCAGTGATGAAGATAATTCGACAAAAAATTTGACCAAAAATGTGTTTTCTTTACCTGGGTATTTCCATTAAAACTGTAGTTGATTATGTTAGACGTTGTAAGAAAATGGACTTAAAGATGCTTTTAAAAATAAAGAGGAACTTTGGCATTTTAGGACAGGGCTAAATATAAATGTGTTGTTCAATAAAGAACAGCTAACACATATTCTGATAGCACATCAGCGCTTAAATTCTGCACTAGATGATCAAACTTAAAACAGCCAGCATTTTAATGACTATGTCCTCCAACGTATCTCAAATGCACTCTATTAGCAAACATGACAGTCCAATTATTTTCACGGCACTTAGCATTTCATGGTGGACTATTGCCAATAGTAGAATATAGGGTGGGAAACATGCCAAAGAAGTTAACTGATTTTAAAAGCTAAAATATTGCTAGCATTGAAAATTCAGGGTTTATTTAAGGCTAATTCCCCTGACCCTGTTTAAACTCACCAGATAAGTAAATATATTGGCACCTACTTAAGTAATAACTCTTTCCCTTTATATTATGCAAAAAAGTAGGTAAGCCAATTTTGCTACAAAAAACATGTTAGTAAAACTTTATGTCATATAAAATCAAACATTTGTTTTACTTATCACTGGAGAATAGAAAATAATTCAAAAATATATTGCTAATGCATTATACATTGACCTGTCTACATCAATAAATCCAGAGGAAAAAAATAGCCTTTCATTTCAACTGATGCTTGATATGATTTGGCTGTATCTCCACCCAAATCTCATCTTAGATTGTAGCTCCTGTAATCCCCAGTTGTGGTAGGAGGGACCCATTGGGAGGTAACTGAAGCATGAGGGTGGTTTTTTTCCCATGCTGTTCTCATAATAGTGAATAGGTCATGAGATCTGATGGTTTTATAAAGGGGAGTTCTTCCACACATGTTCTCTTGCTTGCTGTCATGTAAGACATGCCTTTGCTTCTCCTTCACCTTCTGCCATTGTTGTGAGGCCTCTGCAGCCATGTGGAACTGTGAGTCCCTTAAATCTCATTTTCTTTATAAATTATGCAGTCTCTGGTATTCCATCATAGCAATATGAAAATGGACTAATACAGTAAATTGGGACTGGAAGTGGGGGGCTGCTGAAAAGAGTAGTGACTTTGGAACTGGGAAACAAGCAGACCTTGGACTCATATGGAGGGATTAGAAGAAGAAAGAAAAATGTAGGAAAGTTTGGAACTTCCTAGAGACTTGGAGGGCTCAGAAGAAGTCAGGAAGATGTGGGAAAGTTTGGAGCTTCCTAGAGATTTGTGGAATGGTTTTTATGCAAAAGTTCAGGCTGAGGTGGTTTCAGATGGAGATGACGAACTTGGGAACTGGAGCAAAGGTGAGCAAAAATGACTCTTATTATGCTTTAGCAAAGAGACGTGGCATTTTGCTCCTGCTGTAGAGATCTGTGGAACTTTGAACTTAAAAGAGATGATTTGGGGTATCTGGTAAAGAAATTTCTAAGTGACAAAGTGTTCAAGTGAAAGCAGAGTCTATAAGTTTGAACAATTTGCAGGCTGATGGTGCAATAGAAAAGCAAAACCCATTTTCTGGGGAGAAATTCAAGCCAGCTGCAGAAATTTGCATAAGTAACAAGCAGAAGAATGTTAATTATCAAGAAAATGGGGAAAATGTCTCCAGTTCATGTCAGAGACCTTCACAGCAACCACTCCCATCACAGGCCTAAAGGCCTAGGAGGAAAAAAATGGTTTCCTGGGCTCCGTCAAGTGCCCTCCTGCTGTGTGCAGCCTTGGGACTTGGAAACCTGCATCTCAGCTGCTCCAATCAGGGCTAAAAGGCGTCAAGATACATCTGAGGCCATGGCTTCAGAGGGTGCAAGCCTCAAGCCTTGGCAGCTTCCATGTGGCATTGAGCCTACAGGGGCACAGAAGTCAAAAATTGAGGTTTCGGAATCTCTGCATAGATTTCAGAGGATGTATGAAAATACCTGCATGTCCAGGCAGAGATGTGCCACAAGGGTGGAGACCTCATGGAGAACTACTGCTAGGGCAGTGCAGAAGGGAAATGTGGGGTGGGAGCCCCCACACAGGGTCCCCACTAGGATACTGTCTAATGGAGCCTGGAAAAGTCTACCTGGAAAAGCCACAGAAAGACACTCAATGCCAGGCTGTAAAAGCAGCCATGAGTGGGGCTATACGCTACAAAGCCACAGGGGTGGAACTGTCCAAGGCCATGAGAACCCACCTTTTTCATCAATATGATTTGGATTTGAGACACAGAATCAAAGATCATTTTGGAGCTTTAAGATTTGACTGTCTCACTGGATTTCAGACTTACATGGGCCTGTAGCCCCTTCATTTTGGCCAATTTCTCCAATTTGGAATGGGTGTATTTACCTAATACCTGTATCCCCATTGTACCTAGGAAGTAACTAACGTGCTTTTAATTTTACAGGCTCATAGGTGGAAGGGACTTGCCTTGTCTCAGATAAGACTGGACTTGGATTTTTGGGTTAATGAGTTAAGACTTTGCAAATGAGTTAAGACTTTGCAAATGAGTTAAGACTTTGGGAGACTACATGATTATGTTTTGAAGTGTGAGTACATGAGATTTGGGAGGGGCTGGGGTAGAACAACATGCACTGTGTCCCCACCCAAATTGCATTTTGAACTGTAGCTTCCATAATCCCACATATTGTGGGAGAGACCAAGTGGGAGGTAATTGAATCATGGGGGTGGGTTTTTCCCAGGCTGTTCTCATAGTAGTGAATAAGTGTCATGCAATCTGATGGTTTTATAAATGGGAATTTTCCTGTATACACTCTCTTGCATGCTGTCATGTAAGACATGCATTTGCTCCGCCTTTGCCTTCCAGTAAAAACCTAAAGACTTCACCACAAAACTTTTGGAACTTATAAACAAATTCATTAAAGTTGCAGCATACAAAATATACATAAGAAAATCAGTAGCATTTCCATATGCCAATAGGGAACAATCTGAAAAAGAAATAAAGAGAGTAATCTTATTTACAATAGTTAAAAATAAAATAGGCTGAGTGCGGTAGCTCATGCCTTTAATCCTAGCACTTTGGGAGGCCGAGGTGGGTGGATTACCTGAGGTCAGGAGTTCAAAACAAGCCTGGCCATCATGGTGAAACCCCATATTAAAAAAAATAATAAAAATTAAAATTAAAAAAATAAATAAATAAAAATAAAATAAAATACCTTGGAGTACACTTAACCAAAGAATTAAAACAACCTCTAGAATGAAAACTATAAAACATTAATGAAAGAAAAAGACACAAAAATTGGTAAGATATTCCATGTGCATGGATTTGAAGGATCAGTATTGTTAAAATGTCCATGCTATCCAAGGCAATCGACAGATCAAATGCAATCTCTATCAAAATACCAATGAAATTCTTCATAGAAATAGAGAAAATAATTATAAAATTTATTTGGACCCACAAAGACCAGGAATAGCCAAAACTACTGAGCATAAGAATGAAACTGGAGGAATCAAATTACTTGATGTCAAATTTTACCACAGAGCTGTAGTAACCAAAACAGCATAGTACTGGCATAAAAACAGATACATATACCAATGGAACAGACAGAGAACCCATGAACAAATCCACACACTTACAGTGAACTCATTTCAACAAAGGCGCCAAGAATGTACATTAGGGAAAAGACAGTCTCTTCCATAAAACTGGTGCTGAGAAAACCGGATATCCATGTGCAGGAGAATAAAACTGAACTCTTATCTCTTGCCATATGCAGAAACCAAATCAAACAGATTAAAGACTTAAAGACCTCCAACTATGAAACTGCTAAATAAAACATTGGGTAAACTCTCTAGGACACTGGACTGGGCAAAAATTTGAGTAATACCCCACAAGCTCAGGCAACCAATGGAAAAATGGAAAAATCAGATCACATCAAGTTAAAAATTTCTGCACAGCATAGGAAATAAATAAAAAAGTGAAAAGACAACCTATAGAATGGAAGAAAACATTTGAAAATTATCTATCTGATGAGGGATTAATAACCAGAATATGTAAGGAGCTCAAACAACTCAATAGGACAAAGTGTGATAATCCAATTTAAAAACAGGCAAACTATCTGAAAAGACATTTCTCAAAAGAAGGCATGCAAATGGCCAACAGGTATATGAAAAGGTGCTCTACATCACGGATCATCAAAGAAATGTAAATCAAAACTACAATGAGGTATCATCTCACCCCAGTTAAGATGGCTTTTATCCAAAAGACAGGCAATAAAAAAGCTGGTGAGGATGTGGAGAAAAGGGACCCTGGCATCCTTGTGCTGGCGAGAATGTAAATTAGCACAAACACAATGTAGAACAGTTTAAAGATTCCTCATAAAATCAAAAATAGACATAATTTAAAGTAGCTATAATAGTATATAATTACAATAGTTATAATTTATAGGGTGCTTAAAATAGTTATCATAAACATAGGCATTACATCATAAGCCTATGAGACTGGTATACTCTTATGCTCATTTACCAAGAAGTAAATCGAGTCACAGAGGAAATAACTTGCTGATAGCAGAGATGGGATACAAATCCAGATAACCTGGTCCCCCAGGCTCTCTGTCTACCTAATGCATTATATTTCCCCTCTGTATGACCTTGGTCACCTCTTCACATTCTGATTCATATCTTCATCATTGGTGAAATAAAGGTTTTGAATTACACATCCTCTAAAATCCCCGTACATCTAAAAAGTTGATTCCACCTAAAGTGGATTTGGATTTATATGTGTAATTAGGATAAAGCAGATGCTGGCAAACTTCCTGTAAATAGCCATGTAATATGTATTTTATGCTTTACAAGCCATGCAGTCTCTCCCAAAACTCTGCCATGCCATTGTAGTAGGAAAATAGCCATGGAGATCAAATGGGTATTATGTTCCAAATAAAACCTTTATCTACACAAACAGGCAGTGGGCTGGATTTGACTTGCAGGCTGTAGTATGTTGATGTATGTCCAAACTATCATATGTAATAATGGAATGATTAGGCTAGCTTTAGCAAGAACAAATTTAGGAATATTAAACATCATTGTGATAAAAGAGATCTTGACACATCATACTTTCATGTTTCCTGTCTTCCCAGCTACATTATTTGGGACATATGACGTCTCTCTGGCTCTTGGTTTCTAGGAAGAAAGACTATATAGATTCAAATACCAAATTAATCCCTGTCAGTTTTTATAGGTTCAAGATAAGTGGACATTTGCACTCGCTGCTGTATTTCAAAGAGCTATAGTCTGGTATCCAAATCATGATTAGGCTACCAGGATAGTTCATTCAATTCTATCACATGCATATTATGGTCAAAATAATACTCATGTGCAATAATACACACACACTCTCTCTCATACATACACACACTCATACACATACATTTCCACAGAAAATCTTACACATACACATTTTAGTTACATTTGCTAAATAACATGTAGTAAACTTTTATTATTTCCAAAAGAACTACAATCTTCAAAAAACATATTTGTACCAAGAACACAGGTAATTTCCTCCATAAGGGGGCTGAGGGGAAAATCTTGTCTAATGTCTCAATCTCTGTTACAACTCCATATAATTTAAAACAACTTTGACATTTCATTCAGTAAACAGTCTGATATTCTGCTTTATGCCTAGCACTAGAACAGAATTTCTGGGGAATATGAGTTAAATGATTTTGCCTCTTTCCTTAAGCTGTTTTTACTTAATTTTGGTATACGACATTCCCAAAGAAAAAATGTTTACTAATGATACATACGTTGAATAATAATGCTGGCATTAAATCACAATAATAGCTAAAAAAGCAATTCAAAATAATAAGAATGTTATATGTGACTATATAATATTTACCAGTTGAGGGTTAAGAAACCTTATATAACTTGGAAGAAGAGAATCCTATGGATTAGAGTACCAGCAATGTTTTGGAATTTCATAGTTGCAAGAGTCCTTTACTAAACTCGAAGTGGTGTGATATTACTTGACTGTGATAACTGAAAGAAGAAAAATAAGAAAAATATAATACAAATGGAAAGATAAATGTAAATGTAAACTGCAACACATCAATAATTACGCAAAATGTAAATGGTCTAAACAATTAAAAGGCATGATATGCCAGATTGGGAAAGGAGGGGGGTAGTTAGACCCAATTCTATACTGCCTATAAAAAAGCCGCTTTCTTGTAGGGAGTATAGAATATAAAGATACATAGGGATTAAAAGTATATTTTGTATCAATGTAAAAAGACCATGCAAATCCTAAAAATAACACCAAAAAAGACAAAAACAAACAACAACAATAAAAACCCCCAACAACAAAACCAAAACCTTGGAGTGGTTATAGGAATATTAAACGAAGTAGACTTCAGAGCAAAGAATAGTACTAGGAACAAAGGCAATCATTTCCCAAGGATAAATCAGTCAATTCATCAAGAACATATGACAATCACAAAGGTTATATGCCTAATTATTAAGCTTCAAATACAAGAAGCAAAAACTGATAGAACTGAAAAAAGAAACAGACAAATCCATAAAGTTAATTTCATCATTATTCTCATGAAAATTGATAAAACAAGTAGCCAGAAACATCAGGAAAGATACAATTTAAACAATAATATAAACCATTTTAATCTAATTGAGATTTACAAAACACTTAATGAAAATCATAATATACAATCAGTTTAAGTGCACATGAAACACTTACCAAGATAGATAATATTCTGAAACATAAAAGAAGTTTAAACAAATTTAAGAGGATTAAAATAATATAAAAAATTCCAACCACAATGATATCATAGTAGAAATCAATAACAGAAGTTTACCTGGAAAATTCCAAATTATTTGGAAAATAAATCACAGAATTCTAAGTGACTCATGGTTCAGAGAAGATAATAAAGGTAAATTAGAAAGTGTTTTCAACTAAATGAAAAAATAACATATTAAAATTTGTAGATGTAACTAAAGCAGTACTTACAGGGAAATTTTAGTACTAAACACTTAGAAAAAAGAAGGCTCTTAAATGAATAACATTAAGAAACTAGAAAAAGAGTAAATAAAACTGAAAGTAGAATAAAGGAAATAATAAAGATCATGGAAATCAATAAAACAGAGAATAAAATATAAGATAAAATTGATGCACCTAAAAGTTGGTTCTTTGAAAACAGTAAAATTCATAAACTTCTAGCTAAACTGATCAAGAAAAAAAAAGAACATACAAATATCAAGAATGAGAGCAATGACATCAACGTAAATTATACAGATACTAAAAAGGATAAGGAACTATTATGAGTAACTCAAAGTCACAATTTGACAATTTAGAAGAAATGGACAAATTCCTTAAATGAAACAAACTACCAAAACTCTCTTAAGAAGAAATCATTTGAATAGACAGATAGTTATGAAATAAATTGAATTTTTAGTAAGCTTATCACAAGGCTTCACTAGGGAATTCCATCAAACATTTAGAAAAAAATACCATTTTATGCACAAACTCTTCCAGAAAATAGATGAGACAGCACTTCAAAGTTCATTTTATAAAGCCAGCATTACCCTGCTACCAAAACCAAAACAAGAAAACTACAGATAAATATCTTTATGAGGAGAACACATGGCCACAGCAAGGAACAACACACACTGGGGTCTTTTGGAGGGTAGGAGGGTGGGAGGAGGGAGAGGATCAGGAAAAATAATGGGTACCAGGCTTAATACCTGGATGATGAAATAATCTGTATAAGCAAACTCATTAGGATAAACTGTCAGTTACCTATGTGAACTTAAAAGTTTAAAAAATCCTTCATGAACATAGATATAAAAATTCTGAACAAAATTTCAACAAATCAAATCTGACAATAGATAAAGTCATGACCAGGTAATCTTAGGAAAGCAAGGTTGACTGAGCATTCAAAAATCAACATGTCAATATATTGATAGAAAAAAAGAAAAAAATGATCATTTTTACATAAAGTATTTGATAAATCACTTCCCAATACAAAATATATCCTTGATTTTAAAAAATCTCACATGAAAATAGGAATAGAAGAGATCTTCCTCTACCTGGTTATGGCATCCCTGGGAAACCTACAGCTAACATAATTGCTAATGTTAAAACTCATTAGGATAAACTTGTCAGTTTTTATTTGTAGTATTTATCCCTTTTTGATAAAGTCAGCTTTATTGAGGTAGAATTTACATATAATAAAATTCACCCATTTTTAAGCATACATGTCAAAGTGTTTTTAAAAATGCATACAGTCATGTAGCCATCACTGCAATTATGATATAAAAGTTCTTTCTTCTATGAAGTTAATCATCTTTCCTTACCTGTTGGCTCCTGGAAACCATGAATATTCTTTCTGCTTTTTCTAGAATTTCTAAATTTTCCTTTTCCAGGATTTCATATACATGAAATCATATAGCATGTACTCTTTTGTGCCTGGCTTATTTCACTCACCAGAATGCTTTTCAGATGTATCGATGATTTTGTGTGCATCCATAGCTAGCTGGCTGTATTTATTGTTGAATTGTTGTCCATTTAATGGCTGAACCGTAATTTGTTTATCCATTCAACAGTTGAAAGAAACTTAGGTTGATTTCCAGTTTGGGCTATTATAAAAAAAAGCTATAATTATTAATCACATTTAAATCTTGATATAGAGATATATTTTCCTTTGGGTAAGTACCTAGAGGGGTTATTACCAAGTCCTGTCTGAATCATATACTGAGTTAAGTATTTAACTTTAAAAAAAACAAAAAAAACTCAGCTTCCAAAATGGCTATTGTACTTTCAATTCCTATAAGAGACCCTGTGTTCCAATTGCTCCACCTCTTGCCAACCACTGAAATTAGGTTTTTGTTTTATGTATTTTAGTTGTAGACATTTTAGTGAGTGTGTAGTGGTTATCTGCTTGTGGATTTAATTTGCATTTCTCTAAAACTAATGAGTGATAAGTATCTTTTTGTGTGCTTGTCAACTGTGTATATTTTCTTTGGTGATGTGTCTGTTCAGATATTTTCTATTTTGTTGTTTGTTCATTCTCTTACTTTTGAGTGGTTAGAAATTTCACATATTCTGAATACAAGGTTCTTTACTAGATACGTTCTGCAAATCTATTCTCTTATGATTTTTTTTTCGTTTACTTGAGAGTATATTTTGAGGGCTTTTTTATTTTGAAGAAGTACATAAAATGTAACATTTTTTTCTTTTATGGCTTATATTTTATGTGTAAAAAATGCCAGACTAATCAAAGGCCTCAAAGAAATTAGGTATGTTTTATTAACATACTACGTTGAAATAAAATGATGTACCATTGCCTTTCGTTTCTATTTATTTTTGCATTTCAGATATCCTCTTGCCATTTTTTTTCTTTCTAGATTGATCCCTGAAGATTTTAGCTTTTGGCTCATTTTCAAGCTATTCAAGATAATTCCTTGTCAAAATTTTGGTAACTCCAGTATCCAAAAAGATAATTCTTCCAAAACTGAAACCTCAGCTCTTTGATTTCCTTTCTTCACATAATCTCATCCATCTTCTTTCCTCTAGTTATTCATTCTCATGGTCAACCCCTTCCGAAATCTTAATTTTAAGCATTTTACTTAACAATTGTTAGGTCTAATCATTTCACCTTCCTCTCTGGAGGATTCCAAATCAAATAATCTTTCAATACATAAGAACCTACAATCAACTGATCTTATCAACTTTTCACTGTCTCATACATATCCACCCTCTTATCCTCACTTCCCTTTTGATCCAGTTTAAACACCAGTCACTATATTATAGAAATTAACTTGCATATAACAAACTCCCTTGTGCCCTTCCTTGCTTAGCATATTCTCTTAGCTAAAGCAAAACCTTGGTTAAACGCAACTTACCACTTACTCCTTGCCAACCCATGCACAGTGTTAGGCAGCTGGAAAAAAACATGAAACTTTGCTAACTCATCTCATGACCAGCAAATCACAATTTCCCTGTATTTTCCTATTCCATTCACTCTTGGACAATTATTTCACATACTCTCATCTCCTGAAAACCAACAAAGTTTTTACTATTTGAATTCTTAGCAGATGACCTTGTTTCCTACATCACTGATTAAAAACAAAAAACAAAAAAATCAAAAAACTTCCACAAATGGCCACCCTATGTCTGTGCCCATTTATTCTGTTTCCTCTTCTGTTACTTTAAACGCAGTGTCATGCTCCTAGCAAAGGCTAATTCCACCACTTATTCACTAAATTCCATTTCCCGTATGTCTATTCATGACATTTACTCTAGCTCTACCATCAAATTTTCCTTCTCTACTGCATCATTTCCATCCAAATATAAACATGTTTCCATTTTGCATTTGAAAAACAAAACACATGCACAAAAACAAAAAGCATCTTTTAGTCCCAGTTTGCATTAGCTGCCATTCCTATACTAGCCATGACAGCAATACTCTTAGAGAGAGCAGTTTCCAAAATCTCTCCTCTCAGCATCATTTAAACCCAATCCAATAAAACTTTTCCTCTCACTTACTAAATCAGAACTACTCTTAACAAGTTTACCACATCTGGAGGTCAATTCTCATTTGTCATCTTGATCACTATTTTTCCATGGTTTTAAAATTATTCATCTCCCCATGCTGACTGTGAACTCTTTAAGATGCTATATATCATTTATTTTGCTATCTTGAATATTTGAAACATTTCATTATAAACGTGTAACCTTTAAAACATATCTGCTTAATGAATAAACAACAAAATTTAACATCTGAAAATTGGAAATTCAACAAGAGCACATCATTATTTACTAACCACAAATTTATGTAGAACCTTGTTTGAAAGTTCAGATCAATTTCTGAGGCTTATTTTACCTCCAGAGATACTTTAGGAGAGTATTATGGGGAGACAGAACTTCAAATATGAAATTTTGAAAGCAGATATTAAAATACTTACATATATGAATTTTTTCACAAATTAAACATTATATTCTAACATATATTTTATTGTAATTGAATCCTATAAAGTGTATGAGTTGCCCCTCCGCAAATTAGAAATACAGCCTAAGGACTTATATTTTAAATAATCAAAAATAAAACTAAGGAGTGTGACAGGGAATGACTGTTCTGAAGGATACTCTAAAATTAAGTACAAAGATAACTCATAATGATAGCTACACAACCTACTATATTTTAAATTATCTTTGATCAAACAAATTGCTAGGTCATTGTTCATAAGACACTTACATGTCAAATGAGGATGAAAGCCTTCTAGCTCTAGCTGAAGTTATTTTTTCCAAAATGTAATTGTTAGAATCTCGATCTTACCTCAGTTTCCAGTGAAAATCACTAGTGGACATTATAAAATTAAATTATAGTTCATTCTTCTCCATTTGTATTTCCAACTACTGAGTATGCAATTATAAAAAGAAATAAAGCTGCACAATTCTTAGGATCCACAACAATAACTCAGGAAAAGAATAGGAAGAAATGGAACCATAAACATGTATCACAGCTTCCATGGAACAGCTTTTCAAAATTAAGTTTGAAAGTCGACAAAGCTTGGTATTTTGAGTCATCTATGACCCTCTTACTTAACTTACATCAGCTGAAGTGAATGTGCCCAAAATGTCAAATTAACTTGCTCAAATTATTTTTCTCAACTTTACAATGCCCTTTAGGAACACTATTATTGAGAAGCTATTGTTGGCATTTACAGCATAAAACCTGATTTTGGAAGGCTGATATTGCAACTGCCTAAATATTACTAAATTGAAAACTGTATAGTACCAGTTATTTGATCACGCTATATGAAAAACTTAGTTTGCAGATGACCCACTTTTAGTTGAAAAGGAAAAAAAAAGCAGGATTAGAGTTAGAATTATTTTATTGGTTGATTCATATTTAGATATAAGGAAAGAATAAAAACTACAATTAAACTTGTTGAGATAAACTCACGGATAAAAATGAATAATTTATTACATTCATGTATTAGCTTTCATATATTCAGTGTGAGTTATGATATAAAAAATAATACATTCACATACTGTATTAATCTTACTGGTGCAGGGACTTCTATTTAAATAAAAGAAATCATAGTGTTAGCCATTTAAAACAATTTAGAAACGTATTCTCCTTTATATTTCAAGTTCAGTACAAGTAAAATCTATCACTAAGGAAAATGCATAACAAATAAGAGTAGAATGCTCATCCGTATGAAATAACCAATCTAGCTCTTAAATGAACCATGTAAAGACTTCTTTTCAAACAAAGAATTATAAATTGATATAGGTATCAAAAGCAACTCCTAGAAAAACAATTACATCCAAGGAAAACAATTTTTCTATCACTTGCCATGATAAATAATATCATTGTTCTTCCACATGTAAAAGAAGCAGTCATGGTTTTGTCTATTTTCCTTTATATGTACAGACATAAAGAATGCAAGAAATAACTGTCTTTTCCTCATCTTATAGACTTTCTACAGCTAGTCAAAATATTATTTACACTATTGCTTCTCCTTTACAAACTCACTGGAAAAAATATTTTAATTATCTGAATAAAGAAGGAAATGTAGGTTGGGACTAACTTTTTTTTTGTTGTTGAGACAGAGTCTTGCTCTGTCATCAGGCTGGAGTGCAGGGAGCAATCTCAGCTCACTGCAACCTCTGCCTCCTGGGTTCAAGCGACTCTCCTGCCTCGGCCTCCCAAGTAACTGGGACTGCAGGCATGCACCACCACGCCGAGCTAATTTTTGTATTTTTAGTAGAGACGGGGTTTCACCATGTTGGCGCGGATAGTCTTTATCTCTTGATCTCATGATCCACCTGCCTCAGCCTCCCAAAGTGCTGGGATTACAGGCATGAACCACTGCGCCCGGCCAGCACTAACTCTTAACATGAATAAGAACTGTAAGTAAGCTAGATCTGATTCTATAATAACCTTACAAAACAACAAACTTACAACAATGAATTCACAAATTGAGTTCATACCTACCTAAAGATACCATTATATTCAAAACCTCTCAATATTTACAATGTGTATATTCACAATGTATATGTTGTTACAGACACAGACAGAAAACAATCAAGCTCCCCGCTACCCCCGTTGCTTTTAAAGATAAATAAAACATAAATTGAAACTGTGTGTCTCATGATCTATGTGCTCTGCACTCTAATGTCCCGCATGTCTCTCAGCAGCACTGTTCGGTAGTTTTGTTCCAGATTTTCCATGTATTCAAAATAATCACTCACTCGAAACCCACACAGCGCTTCTTCCTGCCAAAAATCATAAAGGGAAAATCATTTACTCGGCTAAGACACACAATTCCAAGTTAATCAATTTTAAATCATTGATACACCATTTATTTTCAGCTATAGATGGGGGCAGGCGGTTTATGTTGCTAGTAAATGTGTAATTGCTTTTTATTTACTGGGCTTTGTATGTATATGACAGGAAGAAACTATATGTCCCCAACAAATAAGGTTTTCTATTTTCAAAACCAAAAATGTTTTACAGCTACCAAAAAAATAAAAAGCCTTAGATAAGAAAATCTGCCTAATTTTTAAAATAGTACCATGTTATACAACGGTTGCTCAAATTTGTAATTAGTAAAGACTCTAGAGTTTACCTACCAAAGGATACTATAACAGTGCAAGAAATATCTGTTGCATAAGCTACTGTCCATAAGGCCTCCAGGAATCTGCAATTCCTAATGTTGGTACTACGTACATCTATACTAATTTGGAACTTAATGGTTAGTGTTCCAAATGAGGCACTCAGGAATAAACAGTAAGAACACCCGTTTAACATTTTAGAGTCTTTTAGGGAATTTTAGGACCATTCCTTTTAGTACCTCCAGATACTCTCTCTGCAGTACCTACACGCAAGGCAAAATAAAATATGCAGCAAAGTCATCTTTGATTCAGTGTAATTAATATTTATAATGTTAGGAGTTTTGGAGGTTACAAAAACGTTAGAAAATTCATGCCTTTCAGGAGTTTATGGTTTTTTTTCCCTTTTTATAGCAAGAATTACTATAACAAGAAAAAAAAAAAAAGCAACCCAAAAGCATAAAAGACAATACATATCATATACCAGGTAACTATGCTAGAGGCAGTTTATAGAGAAGAAACCTCAATATAGAAATAGCTAGGAAAGCATTACACAATTCTCAATAAGAACAGATGTTTTTAAAGGCTTCAGATATCACTTGTCGCTTACGGGTGGTAATCATTTACAGTTTGCATATAACTTGGGGTAACTTTATTCTTATTTTGCCATCATTGCCAAAAATCTACATAGTTTGAGGGAAAGGTTAGTCAAGACATTCTAAAAAATTATTAATGACTGATTTACAAGGCTGATATTGTAGCTGAAGAAATGAAATGGTGTTGTTACGTACCTAATACCATTAAGGCTAGAGCAAATACCTTCCAACATAAATATCTGAGTTCTCAATATAATTAAGAAATTATTTCATCCCTTCTTTCACTTTTTCATTCACTCATTCTCTTGTTATATGTAAGATTCTTAATTAGCACTGAAGACACAAAGTGAGAACCCTGCCCTAAAATGTTGACAGCTAAGGTGTATATCGTGTCTCTGATTTTATGTATAAGTAACTGAATCAAAGGGAATATTTTTATCTTACGAATAGCAGAAATACCGGGTCTTCGTAAGTTCCTGTCCTACCAAAAATATTTCACTGTTTTTTTTGGAGCAAAAATGGGATTAAAGTAAGAACAATCCTGCCATTCAAGAACTCATTTTAAACAGTTATTGTTATAGTCATGGAATAATTATGAATTTATCCATTCATTTCATTCAAATTTTGTGTGACTTGGCTTTAACTACTTCTTCACTAAAACTATACCTAAGATGGGGCGGAATTATAGTAATGTGTTATTCTAACCAGAGAATAAAGATCCAATGGCAAAAGAACTGTTTCAGGGCATATGCATTACTTTCAAAGGAATATTTATTGTTCATTAAATCTGAATGGTAACAGGAAACGACAGCACTTCAACAATAGCTCTAATAGTTCTTTTCTGGGCAAAAAATAAGCAATATCTATTTAATATCTTTTAATTATTGTTTCATTTTAATGAAAATCCCTTAGGGACAGCCATAGTTATATCAATTTAAATATATTTTCCTAAGAATGTATTTTTTGAAATCACGGTTTCCATTTTAAACATTAATTGTAATGCCACCAAAAATAATTGTAATGCCACTGATAACTACACCAAAGAGATACTCATAAAAATGACACATAAGGCTATTAAGGTATTATTTCATAAAAGAAAAATGTTAATGTACATTTAAAAAGGAATGTTTTCAAATGATAAAGTTCATTACTGAAAATTTGCAGGCAATTTTAGCTCTGAATAAAATTCCAAAATACCTACATTTTACATTTTGTCTTCAAAGTAGAACATTTTCATCTTATCCTAAATGTTCTCTAATGGCCTTTTGAGTGGATAACTTTTACTTGTAATTATGACCATGTAGACTGCCATCTATCTTATCATTCAAGTTATAACAGACTATTTCCTCAGAACACTGCTTCATTATTATTTCATTTATAGACCAAAGTGCATCAAACTCTATATAAAAATATGAATGCCCCAATTATTTAAATAGCAGACACATTAATTACATAAGGTAACAACAACAGTATTCTGCTTTATATTAACAGTGTATTATTTGCTCAATAAAATTTTTTAATAGATTATTACTAGAGTGATTTAAGTTTTGGTTAGGAAGTTCATTTTGAGCTTATTGTATTTTTTTGTTGTATCTAATGCTATTCACCTGGTATGTTTTTAACTATTTTCTCTCTTCATCAATTTTGAGTTTCAAACATTGAATCATCCAAAAGTATTAAAAATTCCCATTCTAAACCACAATGTCGGATGTATTCAATATTATATAACATGGAATATATATAGTTACCCTCTCTCCTTTGTGTATAGAAGTCCAGTTTCAAATTTCAAATATGCATCTGTCTGTTTTAACTTTTGAGAGCACTTGATTGAAACAACTGAATCTAGAATATTTATTAAAATACCAGACTAGTCAATGAAAAACAACTTGACATAGTAAAAGGAACACTGGATTTGGATTCAGAACAAAAGAAAGGGTTTGAATTCTATGTTCGTTACTAGATGTACGAATTTGGGTAAGTTTATTGACTCTAAGCCTCAATTTTTTCATGGACAACAGTATCACATGGTTGCTCTCCAGATTAAATATTCTGAAATCTGAACTCCTTACCATAGTTTAGAGTACTTTATAGGATTTGGCCCCTGTCTCATCTCTTACCTTTCTTATTCTTTCACCTTGTTCTGGCCACAGTGGTTTTCTTGACACTCTCTGAGTGAGTCAGCTCATTCCTACCTCTGACATCTTACACTTGTCTTTATTCCCATTTAAGCAGGCTTTTGCCTAGGAAGTCTTAGTATGACTTTTTCCTTTGCGTCATTCAGGCATCTCTTTACCCCATCAAGGGTGGCCTCCTCATTTAACTGGCACCTTAGACTCCTCCACCATGTTTGGTTTCCTTATTAGAAATAGAATAAGGTCTATACTACTTAAGATATTATGTATTTACTCATTTTTTTGCCTTCCAGGAGAATTTAAGGTCAATGTGGGCAGAGACATCCTGGCCTGTGACAAAAAAAACAGTACTTGGCTCACAGCTGTTGCACAATAAATAGTTTAATAAGTCAATTAGTAAATGAGCAATACCTGTAAAGCCCTTTGCCCAGTGTGTGGCATACAATAAGCACTGAAGATATTAATAGTGGTCACAGATAATGAGAACGTAATTTTATTACTGATCGTCTTTGCAATTGCTCAGCTATATTTTCTTGATCACACTACAGACATATGATACTAGGAATGGGTGGGCCTATCAAGGATTACTGACTCCACTCTCTGCTCATCGACCCCTTGCCAGGAATATAAGGAAACCATTTATTTAAAATATTAGGATGTTACTGACTTTTTCTCAACTTCACAAATGTGCCTATTTTGGAAAGAAAGCTATACCAATACCTTCAAAAGTTATTTGTATCAGCTGATGTTTGCAAAAATACTACAGATAGTAATTTTTAGCAAAATTTTTTTTAGAACTACTGCAAGCCCTGCGAGCTTAAAATATGAATTGAAGATAAAGCCTTTTATAGTAGTAAACAGATAAAAGGCACAAAAAGATCAAGTGGGCTAACACAGTATACACTGGTTTATTCCTTCCCAAAGATTTAACTATTAATGCCCTTGCAAAATGATGGTTTTTCAAATATAACAGCTCTTTATAAATTATGGAGAAAAAAGGGTAAGGTAAGTTACTTTGCGTGGGTTAAACTGGAAGAGTTGAGTTTTATTAATAACATTATGAGGCATATAGAATAAAAAATTACCACAAAAGGTATAGAACTTAACATACACTTAACAATTTACTTAAAGATTTCCATTAATGTCAAATCTCATATAGAAAGCTCTTGAGAGAAGGAGGATTTATGAATAGAGTTGTCTCTACCCTTACTAGAGATTATCTTTTTGTGTGTCACGTCTTACCTATCATATATACATAAACATGTATATATGATATATATATGCATATATGATATATATAGATCACATATATGCATATATGATATATAGATCATATATATGCATATATGATATATATAGATCATATATATATGTGTGTGTGTGTGTGTGTGTATATATATATATGTAATCTTATTAATCAAAGTGATAGAAACAGAAACAATCTTTAAGCAATGTTTTTTCCAGTGTCTTCCTTCTGGAGTGTTCCATAAAATTAGAAACTCCTGAATGCAATCCCTACAATTTTCACATCCTTGGCACTGGCATTCTGGATTCTGATTTATTAAGCTCCAAAGGTCACAGTTTTATGTATTCTAAAGGTTTTTCAAGCTACTTGAGATTTTCTACTACAATCTGACAACTCATGCCTCACAGATTCAGGACAGAGTATGCGGTCCTTGAAGATTTAAACTCATCTGAAGGGTACTGGACATATATGATTGTACCAGAGACATGACTTAGTCATGGCCAGGTTAATGAGGAAATAGGTCCTGATCAGAAACAGCATAAGAGGATATTTCTGACCAAGGTGTGAAGGTAATGTCATTGACAGGTATTACCATGATATGACATATTAAGAAGTCTCAGGAGCTGTAGAAAAACGGGAGCAAAAGTACACCAAAGTCTAGCTATGCACTCAGAAAATTTCCTGTTTCCTTTGCTTGTATTCTCTACATGTCTTCTTCTGTTAACAAAGAAATATAAGGAAAAGAGGGATAGCAGAGGGATGTAGAAACTTAATAATTGCTAAGTTTTTTAAAGCACTTACTATATGCCAGATAATGGTCTAAAAGTATTTTACAAATTTCATCTCATTTAATTCTTCAACAACCGTATGTGATGAAGAGGTTAGCACAGAAGTTTAAGCAAGGCACTCAAGCTCACACAGTGAGTGACAAAGTTAGAACTTGAAACAAGGTAAAATCAAGTGACACAAGGACAATGCAGAAAACATATCTGCAAAACACAGTTGACACTGTACTAAATACCTTTAACATTTGCTCAGATGGTGAACTGTTTTTACTATTATGTATACTTTTATCTTACAAAATCTTAGTATTCAATCAGATTTTCTCAGTCTGATCTTCATTCCTTACTCTGTCAACATCCTCTGGTAATAGCAGCTGCAATGGGACCAACAAAAAATCCCTCTTGACAATTTACTGATTACGTTGAAATTAATCGGATTTTTTTCATAATTATAAATTCATTTTGTCATAATACGCAAGACTTAGTTAAAGCATTTTAATTAAGTATTTGGAAACTTCAGAGCCTGATTTTTACAGAAAGGCAATCTTTTTCTAGGCTGGTATTTCAGTGAAGTTTGTCCCCAGGATGAATTCACAAACTAAAGCCAATATTGCTGACTGCTTATTAGCATGTTAGAGAGAAATACAATACAGTTAGCTGAAACACTAGGACATTTACATATGAACTACGATTAAACTGTCACTAAACCTGTGTGTGTGTGTGCCCGTGTGTGTGTGTGTGTGTGTGTGTGTGCACTACAGATGAGTCAAAAGAATGAAGAATGAACTTAAGACTCTCCAGCTTGCTGGGATATTACAGAATATTTATTTTGTTGGATGTTTTTCTCCTTGGAATTATAATATCTGGACTTTCTGAACCATCATCCGTCACAGATAAAAATGTTCAGAATTCTGGGTTCAAGGACTGAGCTGTTTCTTCAGTGTATCTTCACAGGCTGCCTTCTAGCTCAGTACTAGTCCACTAATCAATCACCACAGCGTGAAAATGATGCACTTAACTGCTCTAATATCCAGCCTACATTCTCTTGTGTCTACCAGGATACTGTGAAACAATCAGAGAATATTCTGCTGATATCAACTCATACTCATGGCATTCATCTAATCTAATATTTCAGTGGTTCAACCTAAAGAGAAAAGACAAGTTTTTCTTTCCTCCATAAGCCTGTTCTGCCTGTTAGTGTTCATACCATCTTCGGATCTAGGAAATTCTAACTTATCTTTTTAATATATTGATTTATAATCATGAAGAATTCTTTAGTGAGCTATTAGAATTGTAGGCAATGAGTCTATACTCTCAATTACCTGATTTAAAATCTTGAATCTAAACCAAAGTGACTACAAATGGACTGATATTTTCTCGATATTGAAAATTGCACACAGATTTTTATTTCTAAAATAATGCTTTTATCATGTCACATTCTCTCAATATATGAAACAAATCAGGAAAAGAATTGCTTATCTTCAGTTTCTCAAGATAACCGATAATAACTGAAAACATAACACATTTGTGGTTTTCAGTATTTTGAAAATGAATTCAATTAGGCCCAATTATTTGAACTCATTTATAACAGTCAGAGGCTTGATCTACTTATTTTTATTCAATTTCTTCTTTAAAATGGTGTTATGATAAAAGAAATATGAGTTCACTCCTCCCACACAAATATATACAATGAAAAGTAAGTCTCTTGTTCTACTTTATCTTCATTCTTCTTGAAAGCAATCATTATGAAATATGTAGAGCCAGGGAATAATGTGATTAAATAATCTATACAATAATATTATTATGGCTGCGGTATGCAAGACGGGGTTTTGTTCTGCCATCCAGGCTGGACTGCAGTGGTAGGATCATGGCTCAGTACAGCCTCGACCTCCTGGGCTCAACTGATCCTCCCACTTCAGCCTCCTCATAGAAGGGACTACAGGTGCGTGCGACCATACCCATAGTTTTTGTACTTTTTTTTTTTTTTGGTAGAGATGGGATTTTGCCATGTTGCCAGGCTGATCTCAAACTCCTTGGTTCAAGTTCTCCACTCACTTTGACCTCCCAAGATGCTGGGATTACAGGCGTGAGCCATTGCACACTGCCTATATGAAGAATTATTGATAAGTCTTTTCTCCCTTTGTACAAATCTGAGATTTTGAATAAGAAAGTTTAAAACATAATTTCCAATGTTCAATCTCTATAGCTACAGTTGAATGAGGAATTCTTAAATCATGTGCCTGTTTTTGACAGGGGATAATTCTAGGGCAGGCAAAATAAAATCAATTCATTAATCAATACTTCATTATTGGTATTACATGAATAAGTGAAAAATGTTGTACATATATTTCTATACTTTGCAGACAACAGACTATTTCAGGGCCAAATGGAGTAGTTAAAAAGGTATGTAAATATATATTTAAATAAACTATAGCAGAGTTTATCTCACAGGAAAAATGAATGCCCATTAAAAGAGAACAGTGAATTTTGACACCTACCCACTGAAAATAAAACAACAAAAAAAGTAAAGTCATGGTATCAATCGAAAAGCCTTTTTCTTATCTCTCAGATAAATGAAAACAACAAGGGTAAAAGGTAAGGTTAGTTCTAGGACACGTGCTAAAATTAATCTCTTGCCGACATGTTTTTAGTTTAGCTTTAAACCAACGCCGTTCAAATTTTAGTAATTTAACAGTGACTTAGGTCATAATCTCCTCCCCTCATTTAAAATCCTTTAGTTTTAAATTGATGGTATTATGCTGAAAACACAATGAAGAACGGTTTCGGACACATTTAAAGAAGTTACCATTTGCAAACTCTGTTATAATTTTTCCTGCAAATAGTCAAAAGAGAGATAAACTGTAAATCAACACTAATCAAATATAAAGATGATGAAATATAAAGACACTCTTCTGATAGGAAGAAAAATAAGTGGTAAGCATTTAAAGAATTTAGTAATGTTTGTTATCCGAAGTGAATAAAATGAAGTTTATTCTCTTTCCCTTTAATTTATTTACACTATTTACTTACACATCAACAAATATGTATTGAATACCTACTACCTGCCAGGTACTGTCTGACATATTGTTGAAAATACATCAGTAAACAAAATAGACCAAGTCACAGTCCTTATAGAGCTTACACATTTTACCAGGGAAGACAGACAAAAACACGTATAAAATAATTTCAGATGGTAACGAAAATTGTGAGAGAAACTAAATTGGGATAAGATGTTGGAGAATTACTGGTTAGGGGGATATTCAGACAGATATGAGTACCAGAAAATTTCAGACTCTGAAATTCCTGTAACTGACCACTATAGATGATGAAAATGTTTCTTACTGAAAATAAACCTAAATTTTATATTCAACATAATTTCAATTTGCTTAACACTTCCTGTATTCCAAATCACCTCTTAGAGAGCATCTTTTATTTTTCTATCTTAGTTTTTCTTCTACAATGTGTAATCATTTGTCTCAGCATACTTTTTCATTAAGAATATTTCTAAGATTATACTTTTAGTGATATATATTGAAAGTTTAAAAACTTTTGAATTCAGAATTTATGAAATAAAAATTCTTAATAATTTGGCAATCTTAAATAATCAATGGCATTTATTTAAAGAACAACATTATTAAATGGAAAATAATCCTGGCAAGTACTTGATGGTAATTTAATTTACATAGAAACTGCTGACCTAGAGAAAGCCTAGCAAATGATGAATGTTGTTTTTATATGTATTCCTGTGGGATGGCAAAGGTAGTAAAGATAAGAAAACATTTTAAGTTCAAAGATTTTTAACTTTAAACAAATAGCTGGATTTCCACCAAGAAATGCACACTGGGATGTATTTATATCTCATGGACTTTCTAAAGTCCCCAGCTTCCAAAGTCACATTATTGTAATTGAGAAAGTAACTCTATCTTGTTTAAAAATAGTAACATATTTGGTATTAACTTTTTTAAATGAGTGCTATGATAAAATAGTCTTTCATAAAAATCTTTTATAAACATAGAAGTTTAGAAAAATATAAAAATATAAAAGCATAGGAAATTCTTAATATATTAAATACGTTTACAAAGTATCCAACGTCTGTACTCACAATTAAATGTTTATTGACCAAATAACCCATAGGAATATTTTTAAAATATTTCTTTTTGGCACAACACATGGGTTCCAAGCAAAGTGTTGGATCCAGACAGCTTATTTCATAACCCAGATCCACTTTCGCTATACCATTTGGGGCAACATAACTCTATGCTTCAGTTTACTCATCTCTAAAATGGGGATAATAGTATCTATCTCTCAGGACTGGTTTTGAGGATTGTATGAGTGCCTAGAAAAGTATCTAATATTAAGCAACCAAAGTTAGCTATTAACTCAACATTTTTCTCTCTATATAAACATACTTACTTTTAAGAACACTTGCAGATCTTGAGTCTGAGTGTGCTGTAGAATGTCTTGTTGTAAATGTTTGAATATAGCTATACAGATATACACTTGATAATCAGGACCGAGGAAAACACAAGTAGCAATATAATGGCATATTTCTATCCAATCTAAATAATTCCAAAAACACTGGGTTATCCATTGCAGGCAAATCTTAAAAAAAAAAAAAAAAAAAAAAGTAAGTTCATTTAAAAACTTCTAAAACCACATTTGACTTTTAAAAAACATTAACCAATAACTCATACAAAACTAATGAAAAGCTTAGCATTTAATTGAAATACAAACAAATTCTTCATACATGACTAACAAGGATGCTTCTCCTATTTGCTTCAGTTGCAAAAAAACCTTTCATGGTCTTGAAATTCAGGCCTTAAGGGTAACTGATAATGTTCATATTGCTCAAGTACCTATCACTGAATGCCTTCTTTGTTCATATTGTCCTCCTCTTACCCAAAACACCAATCTGCTCTCTACAGATAACAAATGCTAACAGACTATTTTAATTCAGACATGGGAGTTTTCTTCTATCCTACCTACAATCACAGTTGTATAATTATGCAGATGACAGATTGCAAAATGTTACATTAATGCAAATGGACTCTTCCTGAATCAGAAAACAATTTAAACCAAACAGAATTATGTAACATAAAAACTGGGAGCTAATGCAGAGAATATTTCAAAAATCAGACTTTTACAAAAATAATTTTTTTCCTCTTAATTTTTTGAATAACATTTGTTCAGATTATAAAAGCAATGTGTGCCCACCGTGGAAAACAGAAAAGTTTAAGAAAAAAACAGTAACAATTAACACAGAGATTATAAACATTGGTAACATTTTGACACATCAATGAATATCACTCATAATGGGTAAAGTTGAGTCCCCCTCAAAAGATACCTCAGAGCCCTAACCACTAGAATCTCGGAATCTGACTTTATTTGAAAACAGGGTCTTTACAGACATAAGCAGGTTAAAATGAGGTCATTATGGTAAGCCCTAATCCAATATCACTAGTGTCTTTAAAGGAAGGGGAAATAAAGTCACAAACACAGGCACACAAAAAGAAGGCAATGAAAAGACACAAATGGAGAACATCATGTGAAGTAGCAATAGGTATCTGCAAGCCAAGATTCTAAAGGCTACTAGAAACCAGGAGAGAGGTAAGTTAACAGTTCCTTCTTTACCAACTATGGAGTGAACATAGCCTTGTTAATACTTTGATTATGGCCTTTTGGCTTCCAGAACTGTGAGAAAATAAATTTCTGTTGTTTTTAACTACCAAGTTCATGGTACTTTGTTACTATAGTCATGAGAAACTAACACAATTACTTTCCAATATTTTCATTTTCATTTATGATGTACAAATTACTTTACCTTCAAAAAAAAATTCCCCTTACTGAATATCTCTTCTCCTCTAGTTTTATGTTTCTTGGGGATGTGGGGAAGAAAAGGAAAGAGATTTAATGGCTTATCTCAATTTCTCATAGATATAGAGAATACAGAAATGTAAATTTTCCTTTTGTGTTCCATCATTTTGTTATTCTAAAAATATATTCTTGAATAGGTTCTAACAGTTGTTTTTTATATCCTTGATTCAACTTTTTGACATGCTGATCTTGCTTTTAACTGACTTGAACAAACTAACATGCATTAGTTTGGTAGGATTGACATAACAAAGAACCACAGGTGGAAGAGCTTAAACAATAAAAAATTATTTTCTCACTATTCTGGAGAAATCCAAGACCAAGCTGTTGGCAGGGCTGGTTTCTTCTGAAGCTTCTCCGAGGCTTATAGATGGTTGTCTTTTCCCTGTGTCTTCACATGGGCTTCCCTTAGTACATGTCTGTGTCCAAATTTCCTCTTTAATAATGACATCAGCCATATTGGATTAGGGTCCAAGTTAATGAACTCATTTTAATTTAATTACTTCTTTAAAGGCCTTATTCAAATATAGTCACTTTCTGAAGTACTGGGGTTAGGACTTGAACAGGTGAATTTGGGGGAGACACAATTCAACCTGTACAAGAGGGTATTACTGAATTTTTGTTTTCCAGACATTATTACTCATATCAATTATTAACTTTTAATAAGGCTATTAATTCTGTTCTCAGGTGTAAGATTTTCCGTTACAACTATAATGTCCCCCTCCTGTTATGTTCCAAAATCTTTCCATACAGCCCCTAAGTTTTAACTCAATATTAAAATAGAACATATCTATGAATGCCCAACATTTGTCAACAGGCATTATATATTAAATTCTCATTGGTCCTACCTTTACTGTTCACTTTGCATTAATAGGATGCATCTCCCAAATTTCAACATAGAGTGCAGGCTGGCATGCAGAGTACATTGCTAAATCTCCACTGCCACCCACCCCAACAAATCCCTGTAATATGGCTCTAGTGGACGAGGAAGAAATAATCTCCTGCTCCCTCTTGACTAGTGAGACTGAAGAAGTCAACATACTTTGACTAGAAGCAATGATTCTCTAATTGC
Source organism: Alouatta palliata (assembly GCA_004027835.1). Taxonomy (NCBI): domain Eukaryota; kingdom Metazoa; phylum Chordata; class Mammalia; order Primates; family Atelidae; genus Alouatta; species Alouatta palliata. The sequence continues at coordinate 13,536 of PVKV010012734.1, read as the reverse complement.
CTGTTGCCCTTCTGCCAAGATTCTCTCTTTGTTCTTTGCTATAGCTATTAATGCCAATCAACTTAAAACCATGCTGTGTTAATGAAAATCTAGTCTCTGGATAGATGAAGAAGGAGAAACAATTCAAGAATGAAAAATACAAACGATCCTCACAGCTAGAGAGAGCAGTTCCCATTCAACTGCTAGTTTCAGGAGTGAATGGCAAGTTGATAAAGATGTGGGGTCTCAGCTTCTGTCCACTATTATACATAGTTTCTAATGCAGTAGTAATTTTTTGGCATTTATATACATTCAAGCATTGTTTCCATACACTGCATTTTTCTTCCATTAAATGGATATAATACCTATTTTTTTCCATCACATGGGAAGTATCGAGGAGGAAAAACGAGAGACTGTAACTGAAAGTACTTTGAAAAAGTGCTATACAAATGTTATAACAAAGGTACAGATGTTATTATTTAACAAATATTTATTGAGTACCTAATACGTACAAGGTAGTATTATCATTTTTATGTGAACAAAAGACTGTTTCACAGAGTTTACACTTAAAGGGGAGATATCCTTTTTAAACATATGACCCTCTTGGCTTGGTAGAAATTATATTGGCTGTTACTCTATTTGCAAGTACTTCAGAATTCCAAAACACCATCTCCCTGGAAAAATGCTGAGTCATAGATTTTAATCTCTGAGAAAGTAACTTCTGTATTTTTTGTTTTTTTGAGACAAAATCGCACTTCATCACTCAGACTGAAGTGCAGTGGCGCAATCTCAGCTCACAGCAACCTCTGTCTCCTGGGTTCAAGTGATTCTCACGCCTCAGTTTTCTGAGTAGCTGGGACTACAGGTGCATACCACCATACCCAGCTAATTTTTGTATTTTTAGTAGAGAAGAAGTTTCACCATGTTGGCCAGGATTGTCTTGATCTCTTGACCTCAGGATCCTCCTAACTCAGCCTCCCAAAATGCTGGGATTACTGGCGTGAGCCACTGTGTCTGGCCCACTTGTGTATTTTTATAATGATCTGATTATCAACTGATAATCTAGAATTCTAATAGGAAGAAGGAAATAGTATGTGTCCAAACAGACATGATGTAGTTTTTTCTTTAACAATTATTCTGAAATTTTTTCAAACATATAAAGGAAGGTAGAATAGTACATGAACTAGACAATTTCAAATTCTGATTGACTGATATGTCTCTTAAGTTACCTTCCCCCTACAGGTGCCCCCTCCTTTCCTCTGTCCCCTTCTCCTACGAAAGATGTTTCCTCCAAATGCATGTATTCTGTTGTAGGCAAACCACAATTTATTCAACCAAGCCCCTATTCATGGACATTTGCATTGTTTCTAGTTTTTTGATATTATAAACAGTACCACTAAAACATATTTGTGCATGTGTATTTTCAAATTTTTTCCACTGTATTCCTCAGATAGAGCTCTACAAATGAGATTGCTGGGTTAAAGGGTAAATGGACATGTAATTCTGCCAGAAAATAACAAATTACCTTTTATAAGTCTCAAAAATATATTATTTTCAAAATCCATCAGTTGAATCTTTATACTCACTGGAAGAAAAGTTATTATCAATAGTTATGAAATGGGCTTATAAAGAAAGTGAAAAAAACCTAATTTTGTTTTGTGGTAAACCACCATTCCATATGTAGTGTAGAACTAATTACACTTTAAAAGACATTTGAATCGCTTTTTAGGCTTGTAAGAAAGGAAAATCACTTGCACAATATGCATTAAAATCTACCACAGCTTTCCTAGGCAATTCTGTTCCTGAACCATACTTAAGATTACGCCAAAGGACATTAAGATGCCACACTGAAGAGCACATTATTTATCTGAGGTGAATTATTCCTCCTTGTAAATAGAATTACAAAACAATCTTCAAAGTTCTCATTAGAACATTAAGTGAAAAAAATTTGGTTGAAACAATTACCTACAGACACTCGATTAAGCCAAAATAGGTATGATTTCTAAATGATAAAATTTTCTGATTCAAATACACTATTTTTAACAAGCCCTCTGGCTTCATTTACTTTCATCATAGAAAGAGTACCAATAAACAGGAGGAAAACTGACTTTGGAATGAAAGTGGTTTCAAGTCCTTACATTATCTCAGTGACTTCCGTAAGTCAATTCACTTCATTGATCCTGCATTTTTCCATCTGTTACACAATAAAGGTTAAAATTTTAAATAAAAAAGGAACCACTCTTTATATTATGAAGCAACATGATAAACCTAAGACTATTTTTGTTGCCCTTCCAGGCAAGACATTGTGTCAGAAACTCAAGGGACCTGAAGTGAGGCAAATACATTCATACCTTTAAAGATCTTCAACTAATAAGAGCAAGGTAAAAAATACAAATAATAGGCGGGCGGATCACAAGGTCAGGAGATTGAGACCCATCCTGGCCAACATGGTGAAACCCTGTCTCTACTAAAAATCCAAAAATTGGCTGGGCGTGGTGGCGTGCACCTGTAATCCAGCTACTCAGGAGATTGAGGGAGGAGAATTGCTTGAACCCAGGAGGCAGAGGTTGCAGTGAGCCAAGATCGCGCCACTGCACTCCAGTCTGGCACCTGGCGATGGAGCGAGACTCTGTCTCAAAAAAAAACAAACAAAAAAAATGCAAATAATGATTTCACAAAGTAAGACATGTGTTTCCACTAAAAGAAGGGTACAGAAGCAGTGTACAAACACAAAGCAGAATCATCTACTTGTAAAAGATCCAGGATGCTTCTATTTGGACACATATTAAAGAATAAGTACCGACAAGCAAAAATAACTCACAGGCTCACACCTGTAATCCCAGCACTTTGGGAGGCCGAGGCGAGTGGATCACGAGGTCAAGAGATCAAGACCATCCTGGTCAACATGGTGAAACCCCATCTCTACTAAAAATACAAAAAATTAGCTGGGTATGGTGGCACGTGCCTGTACCCCCAGCTACTCGGGAGGCTGAGGCAGGAGAATTGCTTGAACCCAGGAGGCGGAGGTTGCAGTGAGCTGAGATCGCGCCATTGCACTCCAGCCTGGGTAACAAGAGCGAAACTCCATCTCCAAAAAAAAATAAATAAATAAAAAATAAAAAAATAAAAAATAACTCACAGGAAGGGAGAAGGTTTCTTTTCAAGGAGCAATATTCACAATATGAGGAGAGAGAAGGCATACACATTTGCAAAGACATATACATTTATACAGCTGACTCTGAACAAAGGCCATGCCCAGCCTTCATGTCCTGCTTTGCATTTGTATAATTTTACATTTTCAAAAAGCATTGTGTCACAAAAAAATAATGGAACAGTTTTTTATAATCCTGCTTTCATAATAGGGGGAAACAGCAAATGAGAAAAACCCAGCAGGTTTTTAGACTTTACATGCAGGGGATTGTCTGTGTTAACCTAATTGTTGACATAGTACAATACAATGATCAATGATATGCAGGATAGTGACTCCAAGGAATTATAAGAGATGAATCATTAAAGATACATGGTACTTCTTAAGCCAGGAAAATGAACAAAATACAGTAAAAACTTTTTTTTAACAAAAGATAAAATTGGTCAAAAAGTTAATCAGAACACGTGATTTTCTGTTGCTCATTTCAAAAGAATATATATTCAATTTTCTATTTTCTTTCCAAACTCAGTTACTACTAAAAGAAACTCTACAACAAATAAGGATTGCTTACTACATTTAATTTTTTGTACTCTAGTTGAGCTTATTTTTACTTTAGAGATCTGTGTATTTCATTTAGCAATCTGGCCAAAAATCCTTCACTAATCAACCAATCCCTTAGTGCCTAAAAATACACAACTTCAAAAAGCACTGCTCCTAATTAGATCAAAATGAATAAGCTATGAAACATGAAATTTGTATCCAAATAATTACTTAATCACATATACCTATTTAGTTACTTAAAAACTGTTTTCATATTTTATAATTAGCAATAAAATGGTAAAAAATATCAACAGATCAATGATACGACTTCTTAAGGCAGATTAGCTCACATGGGGAGCCATTAAAAGAACATCTGTACATTACTTTAAGAGAAAGAATAGCATTACTGTTTCAAAATAATGTAGTGGTTGTTATTAAATAAATCTGCTACTTGTATGCAGTTTCAAATTAACAAAAAATACATATAACTGATAAAGATATGTCCTATTACTAGATGAATATTCTCTTTTTAATCACTAAAGTGATAAAGCAGGCCTTGAGGTATTGCGAGGTTTTCCCATAGTCTTTGTCGGTCCAGTTTTAAATTAGAGTATATGTTAGAAATTTATAAATTATTGGATGCTTTACACATACATTAATGTAGATTTAAAAAAATACACATCACACTAATGTAGATTAGAGAAGCAAAAAGGAACTCTCAGGAATATACTGCTTCCAGTTGAGCTTTTTAGAAGAATAGAAACAATTGATCACTGACCTTATAGTAAATATTTAAGCAACTGCCTCCAACCAGACTTTAAAAAATTTGTGATTCAAAGTTCTAAAAAGTGTTTAGGTACTTAGAGCAACAGCAAAAATTGACCAAGGAAGACTATTCCTTTCCACTACATGCAATTCCTTGTTATATTTAAATTTCTTATTAACTTCAGAAAGTTAAAAATAGGAAGAATAACCTCATGCAAGTAAATTTAATAAATGATATAACATCTCTTCAAAATAAATATAAAAGTTCATACTGTAATGTCAAGAAAAACTACTGTCTAATTAAGAGGGACAAATCCCAGTAGGATAAATCTAAAGGAATGCAAGAACAGTTTACCATTAAGAAATCTATTACTGTATCACATAAAAATATCAAACAAATTCCAAAGTCAAGATAAGCTTAATCATAAAAGATATTGATGAAATTCAACATTATAATTTAAGTAAAAGAAATGAAATCAAATTCAATACTTTAGAAACCAAGACTAGAAAAATGCTTCTGTGGCATCGATGTAGAATAATTCTCTCTAATAGATGTTACTTAATGATAACATGCTGGATAATTTCTCAATAATTCAAGTCTAAAACACATAAGCAATTATTACATAGAATTATTTTGAAGAACTAAATAATTTAATATAAATAAACACAAAGTACATTAACATTACAAAGATGGAGAACATAAGTAAATCAACACGTCTAGAAAAAATATGACTATGAATATAAAAAGATATATCTTTAGTAATTATTAACTATTACCAAAGAGAAAATAAAACTGAAACAGAGATCTCAAGCTATACTCACTAGCAAGATCTGTAATGAGAAATGTTCCATATCCATGTGGAAAAAAATACAGTTTTACTAAACATGGTACACAGCAAACAAATGGAAAAGCTTACTATCTTCCTAGATAGGCTGAGTATAATAACATAATTTTTCTCATTTAACATAATGCAATCTAAGTCTGATTGAAATTTAAATGCCCAGTTTAAATTCAGCAAACTCATCTTTAAGTATATGTAGTATACACAGAAATAGGTTAATTAACTTTTTAGAGGGAAAGTGGAAAGTAAATGACAGGCTTATTTTTACTCAACATTAAGACATAATACAAAGCTACAATAAATAAAATATAACATAGGAATTGAAGAGATTTGGAAAGTTGATGCTATTTAAAAATATCTACAAATCAATAAGAAACACTCTAAGATAGGTGGGGAATTAATGAGATTCAATTAGTTTACAAAATTATGGACATATCATCAAAACTTACTAATGTTCAAAGAAACACAAAATTTTAAAGAGGGTAACCATTTTCACCTATTAAATTAGTGATTAGACAGTCTTCATTTGTTAGGTGAATAAATCAAATTCATTTGATAATATAAGTAATGAGCCTTAAAACTATTAGCAGTTATAACTTTAAGTATTTCTGCTCTCTCAGACTTTGACCTAAAGATTTAATTCTAAAGATAGATGAAGGTTTAAACCCTAAAATATTAATTGTAGCCTGATTATAACATAGTGAAGCAACAATGAATACCTCCACCAACGAAGGACTGGCTATGTACAGAAAGGAGGCATCTGTGGCTGCTACTACATATGACCACAGAGGTTGTGCACTATGCAACTTGAGGCCCTAGAAAAAAAAAAAAAACATTAAGTCTTCCTGGATCTTAACAGTAGAAACTAAGGCTGAGGCACACAGGTTAATCAGCTGGGATTTTTTGTTAGTTAAGACACAGTATCCACAGGATCTCACATACAAGACAATATTGGTAAGAATTCTTGCCCCTCTGTTACCTCTGTTAATCACTGGCATTATGAAGCAAGTATTACCATCTCCATTAAGAAGCCTGCGTGTCATACAGACTTTCAGCAAGTCGATGCCCTGAGTAGCTGAAATTTTGTGAATGCATGAAAACATTATAAAGCAAACTTATATCATAACAGGCCTGGGGGGAAAAGCCAGTTTGAGGATTTAAATAAACACTTTTATTCATTTAAATGTATTTCATTATTTGATGAGAACACAGTTTTATTTGAAGACACTGAGATACAGGAGTTGAAGAAATGCTACTCCCTTATGGATTACCTGTGATGGTGCAAAACCAGACATGTGAAAAGCTGAAAACACAAGAGGCAACTCAGTCTTCAGTAGCATTTCAACATAATGGGTGCAGCAAAAATACACTGGATGCATGCCAGACTTGACAGTGTCAATAGGTAAGTAACTCTGCATAAAAGAGAAACATTAAATAATAAATATACAGATAATTTAAAATAATCCAACATACCTAAATATTTTCCTCTTGCTGTAAATTGCTGCTTCAAAATTAATATGGTGGCATAACAAATTACTGTAAATATTGTAATTATGTAAATTTAAAATTCAGAATGCTAAACAGTGTAAAAAGAAGAAATTTTGATAAAGGCAGTTTTATATACCTTTCAAGACTGAGGAATAAAATTAATACTTTGTAATTTGGGCAACTTAAATCCTTGTGAAAAGATGAGGAGGGCTGAAAGAATAAGTACATGTATGAGTGAGTACATGAGTAATACTTTATATTTTAATACTAAGTATATTGGAACATACTTAATATTCTTGGCTTTGGCCAATGATTCTATAATGTCAAAAGATTTTAGCTTTATCAGCTCTTGAAGATATTTGCATGGTCCCTTTTACTATGTTGATACTAACCTAAATCTGAGTCTGAATTAACAATAATCCAAATTGGGAATGATACAAGAAACTCATCTCTAAAACTGGGAAAGAAGTGCACAAGGCATTCCTATCAAGATAATTATTTTGTACAAAATTTACATTTATTTTTATAAAAAATATTTTATATTGATAGTTACTTATATTTATATATAGTACATATGTACGTGAATATATACACATACATATTTATAAACATATTGCTTATTTTTTCAATTTGGTTAAGTACAATGTATCATTGCAAATGATCGATAATGTTGTACTAGGTATTACTATAAATTCGACATATACCCATAATTGTTTTTTAACAAAGAATAATAGACAGGAAGATAAAATTTCATGTTAAAAAAAAACTGTTCAACTAGCAATTATATCAATAAAAACTGCTAATCAAATTGGACCTGAAGATTTAATTAATTAAAAGACTGCCAAAAAGGCATCTTATCTTCTTGCTTTTATTGGTCAAATCTTATTTTCAAACTTTTTAAATAAAATAAAATTAGCATTTTAAATTAAAACAAATTAAACTCATAGCAATTATATGAGTTAAAATATGGAAGATTTCTTTAAAGCCTTATTGCTAATGCTAGGGTGCTTTTAAGAATTTAGGTTTGAGTTACACACTACAGTTTCTGAAATCAGCAAGTTATTTTACAGTGGTTTTTCTGTTTTATCGTTCATCATTATAAATAATTTATTATTTCACAGTGCAGAAACATCTATTTGTAGAAATATATGTATTTATGTAAATATACATTTATGAATGGTTCTCCAGGAGAGAACCCTTAATGAATGAAGATATATAGCACAGTAAATGGACATCTTGTAGCCAACTTTATATCGATATGTAGGACAAAAAGAAAACTTTTGAATGAAACATTAAATAACAATATGAAGTGAATGAGAATTAGTATCCACTGATTTATCTTCTTTTGTGAAATATTGTAATATTTCACTAATATATTAACTAATAAATATTGTAATATTTCACTATTGCAATGCTTCACTAATGGCTATTTGTGTAATGAGTAAATCTAATAAGCATATATGAAAACAAAAATCAACTCATAAATGTATTTTAGTTTTTCCATGCAAACTTAGATAATAACTTTCTGAATACATGTCTAATAATAGTACAAGAGTTCTATGTATAGGAAATGATTCATCTACAGTATCATTTCTAGGCTACATTGGAAATACCTTTAGAGTAGGTCGATAAAGACAATAGATTTATTAATTACATTTTCAAAGAAAATAAGTCATAGTTATGTAAGGGACTCCCTAACTTGAGCTAAGAGTTCTTCTACTCTGATAAATTAGACTCTGTTGGAAGAAATTTTGCCATACTTTGTGGTAACACAGCTCCTGATACCAAGCCTTGCATAGAATAGTTGCTTATTATTGCTTCAATGACAAAAAGGAAAAGATGCTAATGATGGCACACACAGATTGCACAGTATGCAATCATTAGTGTCTTTTCTTTTTGTCATACACTAAGCTCACTTATATCAAGTTGTATTAGTTGGTCTATTAATTACCATTTCATGCCTCTACAATAAACACTGTTCATAAAATCGGATCAATAGTGACAGCTCTGAGTCACAAGAATATAACATGAGGTCTTCTGGATCATCAAATGATAAATTGTTTATTATACTTATAGTATTTTGATGTAATTTGTTTAGTCACCACTTTCTGAAAGAACAGTAACTCTTTATCATTCAGAATATAGGATTAATGGAACACATGCAGGACAACAACATTTAGCATCATCTAATTAATAATCTAATACATAAACTACGCTAAGACAAAGTGCAAAAAAATGTCAATAACAACATTGGCTTTGGATATCCTAGAACGTGACATAACATGAAGCAAGGACTTTACAATATAACACTATTTAGAACACTGTATGTTACTTAAGTGATTAATAATAAAAAATTTATACTTAAAAATAAAACATAGCAGTCTTAGCTTTTTTTTCTCTTCCATTATAGGTGAATGAGTCATTTTATTCCTGATACTAAGAAAAAAAACTAGTTCTATGTTGCTATGAAAATTAAATAGAAAGACCCCATTAAATAAATGGTCTTTTTTTAATGGTCCAGTCTAGTCCTCCATCTTTGAGACTCTATGGGCAAAGGACGGGCCATGCTTTACAGCAATGTTGTAGTTAACTTGTGCATCATGCACAGGGGGGTAAATAGAAAATTTTGCAGATTTTTCAAAACTTTGATTCTATAATTCCACATAACATCAATCCCTCTCCTCAGAAAAGAAAAACGGGAAAATCGAATCTGCAAATATGATTGAGACTCATAGTCACATAGTCACATATAAGAAAGGGAAGGGGTTTGACACTAGACCTCTTTCCTACAAATGGTCACATGACTTACTTTTGTTGATACCCTACAAATAGGTTACAAGTATGTCATGCCATTCTAATGATTGTAAAATTTAAATGTTAATTCATATTTGAATTAACTCCATAAACTTTCTGAACTAGGTAACTGTTAATTCAAGAAGGGAAAGGGTAGTGGTGACCCTATATTATAACTATCCCATGAGCTGGTTGAGTATTTGAGTATTATTTTAGCCTAATTTATCACCAGTGGAGTTTTGTTTGTATGTACATGTAAAATACTCTGGTTCTTATTTCAGTTTAATTAGTTTTCCTTTTTCATATGTTTTTACACAGAGAAAATTTATCATCATTACTTCTATTTATTCTTTGAAATTAGATATTTCTACTATGCAAATAATTTCCTGATTTTTCATAATATGTCATTTTATTAATGGCTTCAATATTAACTGGCCAAACTTTGATTCTTGATGAAACTCTGTAAAGAGTAACTATTTCATCATTTAGAAATTTTTTTCTTAGTAGCAAAAATAATTGAAGATAATTTAATTAAATCAATACATTAAAGGGTTCTTCTGTTGTAAATAACATCAAAGAATAATTTTTCAAACTATTTTTATCTCATATGAGTAATATAGTCACAGTTTGTAAAATTTTAAGAAATTCAAATTAATGTTTCATTACTTCCTGTTTTGCTTATCCTAAGGTTATTTTTTTAAAAAACCTTTTTAAGGTCGTTTGTTTACAATATTCTTATGAACGCAGGGGATCTAGTATCTTTCAAAGACATTTTCTAAAATAATAAAAGCTTCCAGTTCTTTATAGATTTCTATTAAAATATTAACTTACACATTCAACATACATTTACTGAGTGATTACTATAAGCCATACAGTTTGAGACACACCTATGAACAAAACAGAAAACTCTGTCCTCAAAGAACTTACTTGAAGTGTATAGATAAATAAATAAATAAACATCAGAATTTAATATAGGCTATAAAAAAGGTGAAAAACAGAACAAGGTAATGAGGTAGTGGTAAGTGGGATTGAGAAAACAGGTTGTTGTTTTTTTTTTTTTTTTTAGATTGATTACAATAATGTGAGGTTAGCTAAAAAAGGCAGACAAGTTTGTACTATCAACAGCTAAAGCCAAAGTGTCTGTCACCATGCTGCAGATTTGCTCATTTTATCAAGTTGCATAGAAAACATCACCACAATGTTTAGACAATGGAACAAATAAAATAGAAAAGGTATCCCTTTTAAATAATATATTAAGACTTACTGAATGCACTATCAAGTCAAGTGACATACAGGAAATACCAATTCAAAAGACTGTTACTCAGAAACATGTATAGTGCTGTATAAATGTAAGATATTAGAAGCAGCACTTAGCTAACAGCTCCAGATAGAATTCCTGCTGAGGAATCTTAACGGCATGCCATTTGTTTTAAAAAGAAGCATCAAAATAAACTACTGGTAATATTAAAGTTGATATGTTTGTGTTTGAAAAGAAAACATGATGCTATGGAAGGTACTGCGTACATCTCCCCTGACAGACAGCTGCATCGGTAGAAAGGCGTCAAGCTTCACATCAAGAGATCATTCTGAAAACCCTGAGCCAATAATGTGTCACTACCTTCCATTCATATATTTCACATTCAGTGACGCTATCAAAATGTAAGTCAAATAAAATTCAAGCTGCTAGAGTCCTGCTTATTTTCAGTTATAAAGAAAGAAATGCCATCAGAACACAAGATCATCAATGTTGTGAAAAACATAATGTACTATTTAAAGTTTTATAGGATCAAAGTAGAAATGCAACTTTAGAAAACTATGGGTCGACATGATTCACTGGTGATGTTTAGACGGTGTCATAATATGAACACTAAAGGCAGAACTGTTAGGACTAGTGGAATGTAGATATTACTTTAAAATATCTGACAGGAGAATGAATGATTGGACATAAAATCCATACCCATGATGACATGATTTTCAACATTACATTTGAAAATAAGAGTGAAAAGCCTGTTACTATTTTCTTTAATCTTTAAGTACAGTTTAAAGGAACAGAATTACTCAAATTCTGGTTAACAGCAGGAAAATAGTTCCATTGATTGAAGAAAACCAGTATACACATTTTTTTGCCATTTGTTTCCCTCTGTTCATGGGAGGAAAATTTCTCATTATGGTGAAGAACAAGAACTGGATGATCTTTTTAAGTAATTGCATATAGCTATTTGAAGCATAACATTATAATATTTTAATATTTAATGTATTCTGTGATGAATTGATTTTATTTTCTTTATCACAAATATATATTATAAAAAACACCTAAAGAATATTTTCATCTCCACATAGATACTCGCCAGTCCCTCAAGTTTATCCTTGACTGTCATGTAATTTCACTGTCCAAAAATGCAACAGGTCATGGAAAAGGTTTGAGAAACATTAGCATAGCTGATTATTTCTAGCAGTTTCCCCTAGTTGGAGATCTTAACAACAGACAATAAACAAATAAATAAAATAAACATAAACATTATAAACCGATTGAGGGCTGCACTTACCTCTGAGATTGCGTAAGACTAGTAAAATCTTTTAAAATACAATACTTTAATACACACTCAGTATAGATTTTCAAAATGTATATAAAAATGAGTGGTTCTCTTCTTCTATGGAAAATAGTTACAGTATCTTCCTAATAAATGATTTTCTTATACTGTAATCAGCCCGAGATTCTTTCTAACCAAGCAACAATACAACACACCAATTCAATTGTTCTCTTTTTACATGCAGAATTTAACTAATATAACTATAATTTTTATTTCTTTATCATGTTTCTACTTCATGAAAATGCTTCTAATATAAATCTTTCATTTAGTTACTATTAGGTAAGACACCAAGTATTTGAGAAAATGTCAAATCTATACAAAGAGAATCAGTCAAAAAGCGGTCAAGTAGAAAAATGAATATAATTTATTACAAAGCCCTTCACAAATAAAATAATATCCCACTGAATTTAAGAATAATGTTCCTTAAAATTTCAAACCTCCTTTAAAACAGACTGAAGTCTTACAGAAATATGTAGTCTTGGCAACCAAAGGAAAGCAGAAGTCAGAAGCCTGGAGAATTGATGAAGAAATTGAAATGTTTTTTCTTTGTCTCCAAACATTATCATGAACAGAGAAGATACAAACCAGTCATGGCCAGCATAATTCCCTTGCAGGGAGACTGAAAAACATAGTTAAGAAAACTTTACAATATTTTGTAAGATAAAATATGAAAATTGTGTAAATATTCATTTTCAGGGTCTCTATCAGGAAAGAGATACTACTAATACTTAGTTCTTATCATCTCTTCAATCAACATACAAGCCACAGAAGTAAAATCAAGCTTTGTTAATAAAAATTAAATCACTTACATAATTACTATTTTAATATACTATTTGCTTACATGGCCAGCGGAGGTCAAAAACAGAGTTATTTTTTGCGTAACTCTGCATTTAATGTATACAAAATAGTTGGTTGTTAAATTAAATACTACTAAGCACACATAAGGCAGATAAATTCTAGACAGGCACAAGGGATATATTTCCCTATAATATACCTAACAGTCATTTTAATGTCAAGCTGCTGCACAGATGAAAGACTTTCATTTGCATCAGTAACTAAAACTTACAAGCTAAGAAAGTAAAACTAAGCTTTGTTAATGAAAATAAATCATTTACGTAATTATTATTTTAATTTACTATTTGCTTACTTTTACAATGGAGGTCAATGGCAGCAGCAAATAAAAAGTACTCTTTTATTGCTATATATTTTCCTCTAGAGACTGCTTTGAATGTGTCCCAGAGATTCTGGTATGTTGTGTCTTCATTCTCATTGATTTCAAAGAATGTCTTTATTTCTGCCTTCATTTCATTGTTTATCCAGTCAACATTCAAGAGCCAGTTGTTCAGTTTCCATGAAGCTGTGCGGTTCTGAGTTAGTTTCTGAATTCTGA
>PVKV010012733.1:0-64233 GCA_004027835.1 Alouatta palliata | reverse complement strand
TGTGTGTGTGTGTGTGTGTGTGTGTGTGTGTGTGTGTGTGTGTGTGTGTGTGTGTGTGTGTGTGTGTGTGTGTGTGTGTGTGTGTGTGTGTGTGTGTGTGTGTGTGTGTGTGTGTGTGTGTGTGTATGTGTGTGTGTGTGTGTGTGTGTGTGTATCTGCTGTGCCGCCCTAATAGTGTCTCTGCTGTGCCTCCCTGATGGTGTCACTAGTATAGTACATCACATACCATGTTTATTTTCCAGACAGAGTAAGGAGAGGGTGTTCTGTCTTTTAAGAGCACAATTGGAAAGGCACACAAATCACTTCTGCTTACATTCCATTGGCCAGGACTTAGTCGTATACCTCGTTTCAAGAAACGCTAAACAGCCATGTGTTCTGCAGAAGGAGGGGATCTATTATTACAGAAGGGGAAAGCAGATTTGGCAACAACCAGCAATCTCTGCCAAACTTGCATCTCCTGTGACAGAGCATTGTTTTCAGTGGACTGTCAACTAATTTCCTTACAGCTAATGCAATGGCTGAAGACTGATTATGATATTCATTTACCCAAGGGTAATTACATTTGTAATTATCATATTGGTTATAGAAATCACTGAATTGGCACAAAGATTGGACACCAGGCCTAAGATCAAGATAGAAGTTAAGTGGTCATTAGAGTATGTATTAGGATTGTGAGAGAAACCCTCCAAGTTAGTGGCTGTAAGAACAAATAAGTCTATTTCTTTTTCTCCTAATTGTCTGAGATGTATTGTTCAATGTTGATGAAGGTTAGCTTATTATGGGAGATGGGAGCATGGATATTAGTGGGCAGCTAGTGGTTTTCTCTGTGGCGTAGCCAGCTAGAATGACTCAGCTCTGACCATTTCTTTCATCCTAGCATCTTTGACTAAAAGATGAGAGAGAGAGAGAGAAGGAGAGAGAGAGAGAGATTTTCTGATCAGTTAGGCTTAGACCATGTACACACTCCTTAGTAGCTGTTGGGGAGGTAAGAAAAGGATCGTAGAACCTCTTTTTACATCTGGATTTACATTCCCACTAAGACTGTTCCCAGTACAATACTGGCCAGGAGTTTCTCTCACGGACCTTCTGGGTCCAGAAATATTCCTTCTTGTTCTTATTATTGTAGCAGCACCCCTATTTCCTCTTGAAAGTTAGAACCAATTACCTCAGCCAATGCAATAACTTTTTGGTTGTTTATCCAGCAGCATGAAGAGGTCAAAATGATCAGCTGGAATTTTCTACTTTCAGCTTAATGGAAGTGTTGCTGCAACCCCCTGCTAGAAGTCTTTTCCTCTTGAATTCTAAAACCTCTAAATAAACAAAGTCTAAAGTTACAGAGATAGAAAGAAAATTTTCTAAGTCCACATTTGACAAATGGATCATAGTGCATGCTAGACTTTCCCAGTAACTCATACTTACTCACAGCTAGAGTCTAATTATTTCTGAATGGTTCTGGTATTTTCATTTTCTTAATCATCAGTTATTCTGGCCTCTAGTCCTCTTGGCTATGGCAAGGAAGAAGATTCTCAGTATACATTCGTGTTATCTTACTATTCTTACTCAGTGTTTACCTGACTTTCTCTTTATTCCAGGCGCTGTAAGTCTATGAATTGACTCAGGCCTTGGAATTGAATAAGGGACTGTGATTTTTTAAATAGTGACTCAAATGAGTCCTATTCGCCAGACCCACAGCATGATCAATGACACAGAGCAGGTGGGACCATAGAGTTGCTCATTGTTTTGATCTTAGGGAGTCCAATGATTAAATAACTTTCATCAAATGTTATTTCACGTATTTCTAATTACTACTTGGGCTCTGCTGCCAATTACAGAAACTGTGCCCAGCTTGCTTCAGGAGCTGCCACTTGTCTTCTGTGACTCCTGGATGGCATGATTCTAACTGAAAAAGGAAGATCTCATTTTATGAGTGGCCTTTATCTTAATCCCCTGCCCACAAAGGGTAACTTCTAAGTCTCTATTCAAAAATAAATGTATTCTGAAATAATGTCATTTGAAGCAACAAAGATGGAACTGGAGTCCATTATCTTAGGTGAAACAACTCAGACACACAAATACCACATGTTTCACTCCTAAGTGAGGGCTAAGTAACATGTACACATGGAATCTGGGTGTGGAATGATGAGCAGTGGGGACTCGGAAGGATGGGAGTGAGTGGAAGGCGGGTAATGATGGAGTTGCTTAGTGGGTACAATGTGTATTGCTCCAGCGATTAATGCACTAAAGGCACTGATCTCATCATGATACAGTATATGAATGTAACAAAATGGTACTGGTACCCCATGAATATACACAAATTTAAACAAGAAAATCAACGCAATTCACGATATTAACAAAATAAAAGTGAAAAATATCTCAATAGATACATAAAAAATATTATAATGTCAGAAATGAAAAGCTCATTAAATATTTGAAAATCAAACTGTAATTCACCTTGTTAATATCTTATTAACAAAAAAGAAAACATGACATGATCATTTCAATAAACGCATAAAAAGCATTTGACAAAATCTAACATGTAGTTATAGTAAAAATAATAATAAACCTCTCAGAAAACTTGCAATAAAAGGAACTTAACCTAATAAAGAACAGCTACAAAAAAACCCCACATACAACTAATAACATATTTAATGGTGAAAAACTGAATATTTTCTCCATGCAATACAGAACAAAGCAAGAATATCCATTCTCACTACTTTAGTTGAACATTTTGTTAGAGGTTCTAAGCCAGCACAAGAAGAAAGAAAAAGAAATACAAGATTGAAAAGGAATAAGTAAACTGTCTTTATTGGCAGATGATAAAATCAACTATGCAGATAATCCTAAACATCTAGAAAAACTATTAGAACAAATAAATGAGTTAGCAAGGTTGCAGAGTTCAAGACAATATTAAAAAAAACCTTTATTTTTATATGCTTACAATAAACTATCACAATGTAAATACATTTTATTTCTTTATTTATTTTAAGATGGAGTTCTGCTCTGTTGCCCAGGCTGTAGTGTAGTGGCATGATATCAGCTCACTGCAACCTCTGCCTCCTGGATTCCAGTGATTCTCCTGCCTCAGCCTCTTGAGTAGCTGGGACTACAGGTGTGTGCCACCATGCCCAGCTTAGTTTTTGTATTTTTAGTACAAGACAAGATTTCACCATATTGACCATGCTGGTCTCGAACTCCTGACCTCATTATCCACCATGCCCAGCTCATGTTTTGTATTTTTAGTAGAGATGAGCTTTCACCGTATTGCCCAGGCTGGTCTCGAACTCCTGACCTCGTAATCTTCCCTCCTTGGCCTCCCAAAGTGCTGGGATTACAGGTGTGAGCCACCGCGCCTGGCCCACAATTTAAAATTAAAAACAAATACCAGCCGGGCGTGGTGGCTTACGCTTATAATCCTAGCATTTTGGGAGGCTGAGGCGGCTGGATCACTTGAGGTTAGGAGTTTGAGGCCAACCTGGCCAACATGGTGAAATCCTGTCTCTATAAAAAATACAAAAATTAGCTAGTCTTGGTGGTGCATGCATGTAATCCCAGCTACTCAGGTGGCTGAGGCAGGAGAATTGCTTGAACCTGGGAGGTGGAGCTTGCAGTAAGCTGAGATCATGGCACTGCACTCCAGCCTAGGTGACAGCAAGACTCCAACTCAAAAGGAAAAAAAAAAAAAAAAAAAGGATACCGCTTACCATAACCTCAAAGCATATGAAAACACTTAGGGACAAAATCAACAAAGGACATGAAGACCTGTGCTCTGAAAACTACAAAACATTGCCAACAGATTGAAATGGGGTCCACACCCATGCACTGGAAGACTCAATATTATTCGAACATTATTTCTTCCCAAATTGATGTTTATACTCAATGCAATCGAAATCTACAGGCATTTTTTTAATAGAAATTGACAAACTGATTTTAAATTTATGTTAAAATACAAAGGACCTAAAATAACTAAAATTATTTTGAAGAAAAAGAACCAAGTGAGAAGATATTCCTACTTATTTCTAAATCTATCATTATAAAGCTGCAAGAATCAAATAATGTAACACTTGTGTAAAGACAGATGTATAGAATAGTGGAACAGAATAGAGTCCAGAAATAGACCCACATATGGCCATTTAAGTTTTGATAAATGATGCTTGAAGAATGGAATATCTTCCTGGGTAGGGAAGACCCTTGACCCTCACTTCATGGCATACACAAATGCACAGCAATGAATTATAACAAAAGAAAGATCACAGATCTACATGTAAAACCTACAATGTTAAAACCTTGAAAACACTGACACAAACTTTAGTTACCTTGTATTTGGGAAGATTTCTTAAATATGACACAAAAAACACACAAAATTATAAATTGTACTTCACCACAATTAAATGCATTCATTTACTTTTCAAAAGACACTCTTAAAAAAGACTTACCACAGACTGAAATAAAAAAATTGTAATAAAGATATTAAAAAAGGACTCATAGTCATAAAAGTAATAAAACATCGAGTTAAATATAACTGATTGTTAGATTTTGTCAAAAACTTTTTATACATACAACTCAATAAGACAAACTCAATTTTTAAAATGGGCAAAAGTGGTTCTTCCAAATCTGGGAAGATGGAGTAGGTGTACTTTTCTTTATTCCTCTTTCTTAATACAATTAAAAGCCCTGGACATTATATATAAAATAAGTACAAGAAGACAAAGAAACATGAAGAGAAGTAGGCAGGCCTGCTAGGGAACTCTGGGCCCGATGAACAATATGACGATGGGCATTCCGGGCTTTCTTTTGGCCTGATATATCGTAGACTTGGAGCTGAAGAAGCTGGCAACCCATAAATAATAAGTGCAAACAAACCAACATAAGCCTCAATAAAGGTCTAGGAAAGGGGTGGCCTATGAAGATAGAAAATATTTAGACAACCAGGCAAAGAATTTATAGCTCAGTCCTCAAAAGCAAATGCAACAAAAACATTGACAACTGGGACCTGATTAAACTAAAGAGCTTCTGCACAGCAAAACAAGCTATCAATAGAATAAATAGACAACCTACAAAATGGGAGAAAATATTTGCCCACTATGCATCTGACAAGGGACCAATCCATAATCTCATAAGGAATTTAAACAAATTGACAAGAAAAAACAAACAACCCCATTAAAAAGTGGACAAAGAACATGAACAAACACTTCTCAAAACATGTACAAGTGACCAACAAACAAAAAACTGCTCAATATCACTAATCATCAGAGAAATACAAATCAAAACTGCAATGAGATACCATTTCATACAAGTCAGAATGGCTATTATTAAAAAGTCAAAAAGGAACAGATGTTGGCAAAGTTGTAGAGAAAAGGGACTACTCATACATTTCTAAATTAGTTCAGCTCCTGTGGAAAGCAATTTGGATATTTCTCAAAAAACTAAAAATAGAATTATCATTAGACTCCGCAAACTCATTACTGGGTATAAACCCAAAAGAAAATAAATTGTTCTATCAAAAAGACACCTGCACTTGTATGTTCATCACAGCACTATTCACAATAGCAAAGACATAGAATCAACTCTGATGCCCCAAAACATGTGGTATTTGATTTTTTGTTTATATGTTAATTCACTTAAGATAACGGCCTGCAGCTGTATCCATGTTGCTGCAAAGGACATGATTTCATTCTTTTTTATGGCTGCATAGTATTCCATGGTGTACTTGTACCACGTTTTTTAAATCCAAGACTGAATAAAGAAACAAAAACAAGGCTGATCACAGTGGCACATGCCTGTAATCCCAGCACTTTGGGAGTCTGAGGTGTGCAGATCACCTGAGCTCAGGAGTTCAAGACCAGCTTGACCAACATGGAGAAACCCTGTCTCTACTAAAAATACAAAAAATTAGCTGGGGGTGGTGATGCATGCCTATAATCCCAGCTACTTGGGAGACTGAGGCAGGAGAATCGCTTGAACTACGGAGGCAGAGGTTGCAGTGAGCCAAGATCGTGCCATTGCACTCTAGCCTGGGCAACAAGAGCAAAACTCCGTCTCAAAAAAAAAAAAAAAAAGAAACAGAAACCAAAACACAGAAACAAAAAAACAAACATCATGTGTTTTCACTTATAAGTAGGAGGTAAACATTGGGTTTACACAGACATAAAGAGGGGAACAATAGACACTGGAGACTCCAAAAGAGGGAGGAAGTAAGACAAGAGTTGAAAAACTACCTACTTGCTACGGTGGCCACTATTTGAGTGATGGGTTTAATTAAAGCCCAAACCTTAGCATTATGCAATGTATCTGCATAATAAACCCACACTTGAATCTAAAAAGAAAAATAAATTTAAAACACTTAATTGATTTATTAAAGTTTATTACGTCTGTCAAAAGAAAAAAAATTATTTAGGCAACCATCTCTTCACCTCAGCCAAACACCATGAAAAAAAATCTGTGGTCCCTGTTCTTCCCCATACCACCCCTCCCCACCACCATGCCATCAAGGACCAAGTGGAAACTTGGATTTTTACCCTTGTGTGGCTGTAGAAAGAAACCAGTACCACCCCAGAAAGGTGGTAAGAGAAAGTCAAGCAGGGAGCTGCGACTGTATGCTTTGTGTATCAGCAAAAACTGTGAGGAGTACCTGAGCTTACATCACATTCAGCAGTTACGAGATAGTCATCCTCTCTCCATTGGTTAGGGGTTAAATCAGAACTAGAGGTCAGTCAAGACCTTCACTATAGCTTGGTGATAATGAGACCACCCCCTCTAGTGTCAGCAGAGACCATGTGAGGAGCTGGAAATCACAGTCCTGCTGAGCAATAGCAAAGAACCCTTAACACACAGGTGTTGGTGGAGGCTGAGTGAGAAACCTGAACTTCTACTCCATCCAGTAGTAACAGGGCAGCACCTCTACTTTCTTTTCCAGAGTAGTGTCAGAAAAATACAGCTTAAAGAAGTTTAAAATGATATGAGTTTCATTACATAATATGAAAGTGTCAAATTTTCAATTAAAAATTATAATAAAAATAAAAATAAGAAAGAGCTCAAACTGAATAAAAAATAATTAATACATATTAATATCATATGACAGAAATTTTAGAATTCTCTGACAAAGATTTTAAAGCAGTCATGATAAAAATACTTCCATGGGCAATTATGAAGATGCTTGTGATAAGTGAAAAAACAGAACGTCTCAGCAAAGAAATAGAAAACATAAAAACCAACCAAATGCAATGTAAGAACTGAAAAATGCAATGACTAAAAAACCCTCAGTGGATGAGATCAGCATCAGATGAAGAGAACATCAGAGGAGAGAATAAATGAAAAGAGAACAACAGAAATTAATCTAAACAACAGAGAGAAAACAATTAAAAAAACTGAACAGGATTTCAGGACATGTAAGACTGTTACAAAAGATCTAATATTAGTGGCATCGGAGTCGCAGAAGGAGGAGAATAAAAGAGCATGGTTGAAAAAGTACTTAAAGAATAATGGCTAAAAATGCCCCAAATTTGTCAAGAGATATAAACCTACAGATCCCAAATAAGATAAATCTTCACGATTCGTTCCAAGATGCACCATGATTAAACTTCTGAGAACTAAAGAAGCAAAACTTGAAATCCATAGGAAAAATGACACTTTTACTATTAGGAAAAAATTAGAATGACAGCATATTTCTGAAAGAAATAATGAATGTCAGAAGGAAGTGGCACAACATTTTTCAGGTGCTGAGAGAAACCGAAACTGTCAACCCAGAATCCTATACCCAGTGAAAATATTTTTCAGAAATTAAGGGGAAATCATGATATTCTCAGACAAGGTAAACCTAAGTAAATTTTTTTTGCCTGTAGACCTATCCTCAAAGAATGGCTAAAGAAAATTCTCTAAACGGAAAATGATAAAAGTAGAAATCTAGAAACATGAGGAAGGAAGAAGGGACATGGTAAGGAAAAATATGGCTAAGACAATAGACTTTGCTATCCTCTTGAGTAAAAAATATATAGAGAGAAAATAGTTAAGACAATCATACTATAAATAGGGGCAGGTAAAAGAGAGTAAAGAAAAGTAACATTTCTATATGCCACTCAAGCTAGTAAAACAATGACTACACACACGCACACACACACACACACACACACACACACACACACACACAATATAATACCTAGAATAACCATTGAAGAAGCTTTAGTAAGAGATACACTTAAGATCACCATAGATAAATCAAAATAGAATTCTAAAAAAAATTTATGTAACACGTAGGAAATAATGTAAAGGAAAACAGAACGGAGAAAACAAACAAAAAAAAAATGAAAGGTTAATATACAGACTTAAGCCCTAACATAAACAATTATCTTGAATGTAAATGGTGTATATCTAATCTAAAACTGTATGCATAAAACAACACAGCTGAAAAAGATGTATAGCAGAAACTGATAGAACTGAAAGGGGAAATACACAAATCCACAATAAAACAACTAGACAGCAAAGCAGCAAGTACATATAAGAACTGAACAAAACCATCAACCAACAGGATCTAATTTATAGCAGATTCTACTCACAATAGAAGAATACACATTCTTTTCAAGTGCTTGTGGAACGTAATTCTTTAAAATAGTTCATGTCCTGAGCCATAAAACAAATGCCAACAAAAAATTTTAAATTAAAATTATATACAACATTTAAAAACAAATTTTTATTTTAGGGTGTACATGTGAAGGTTTATCACATAGCTAAACATGTGTCACAGGGTTTGGTCTACATATTGTTACATCACCCAGGTATTAAGTTCAGTACCCAATAGTTATCTTTTCTGCTCTTTTCCCTCCTTCCATTCCTACTTGAGTAGATCCCAGTGTCTATTGTTTCCTTCTTGGTGTTTATAAGTTCTTATCATTTAGCTCCCAATTACAAGTGAGAACATGCAGTATTTGGTTTTTTAGTCTGCTAAGGATGATGGTCTGTAGTTCCATCCATGTTTCTGCAAAATACATGATCTCATCCTTTTTATGACTGCATAATATTCCATGGTGTATATGCAATACATTTTTTAAATTCAATCTGTCATTGATAGGTGTTTAGGTTGATTCCATGTCTTTGCTATTGTGAACAGTGCTGCAATGAGCATTTGTGTGCATGTGTCTTTATGGTAGACTGCTTTATATTCCTCTGGGTATATACCTAGTATTAGAATTGCTGGGTTGAATCCTAATACTAGGTGTATTTTAGCTCTTTAAGGAATTGCCATACTGCTTTGCACAATGGTTGAACTAATTTACACAACCACCAACAGTGTATAGGGGTTCCCTTTTCTCCATAATTTTTCCAGAATCTATTTTCTTGATTTTTAAAATAATAGCCAAAGAACATGTTTTCTAACCAAAATAGAATCAAACTAGAAATCAATAAAAGAAATATAACAGAAAAATTGCAAGATATTTGACAACTAAACAATATATTTCTAAATAACTCACACATAAAAGAGGAAGTTCTTAGATAAATAAAAAATACACCAAACTAAATGGAAATGAAAATATAACACATAAAAATTTATGTAACAAAACTAAAAAAGTGCTGAAAGTTAAATTTATAGTACAAAATACCATTAGAAAAGATGAAAAGTCTAAAACAAAATAATCTAAACTCTTACTTCAGGAGCCTAAATTTAAAAAAGAGCAAAATAAATCCAAATCAAGCAGAAGTAAGGAAAAAAAAGATACATCACTATAAACTCCTCAAGCTGAAATGCAAAGAAAATAAAGAATAAAAAAATCCAAGGGCCACTGGGCAATTACAAAAGGCATAACATATATGTAATATGAATTCCAGAATGAAGAGAAAAGAACAAAACTATTTGAAGGAATAATGGTTAAGAACTTTCTAAAATTATTTATAGATGCCAACCCACAGGTCCAGGAAACTCAGGCAAGGGATTCCAAAAGTGTCTGCATGAAGGGATATCATACTTAAACTGGAAAAACAAACAAACGCACACCAAATCAGAGAGAAAATCTTGAAAGAAGCCAGAGGTAAAACAAACAAACAAACAAACAAACAAACAAAAAACAAAGAAAAAACTTACTTACAAAGGAACAAGGATAGAAATTACACTGAACTTCTCTTCCGAAGCCATGTAAGCAAAAATAGAGCATAGTGAAATATTTAAAATGATAAAAGAAAAAAAATATCCATCTTAGCTTTTTGTGTCAGGCAAAATTATCTTTCAAAATGGAAGGACAAACAAAGACTTTCTTAGACAACAAAGATTGAGAAAATTTGTTTCCAGCAGATCTGCCTTACAAAAAATGTTAAAATTAATTCTTTAGAAATAAGAAAAATGATATAGATAAAAACAGTTTTACATGAAGAAAAAAAGCACTAGAAAAGAAATAAATGAAGTTAAAATAAGATATTTTATTTTTCTTATTCTTAATTCATCTAGCTGATAATAGTTTGTTTAAAATAACAACAGTAACTGCATCCAGTGATTATAACTTATAGATAAATACAATAAAATAAACACTGTTATAAGGAACAGGATGGAAAAGTTGGGAATATTGTATTATAAGATACTTGCACTGTTCATGAAGTGGTTATAGTGTTATTTTCAAGAGAACTTGGGTTGGTCATTAATTTATATTGCAAACTCCTGAGCACCAACTAGAAAATGTAAAAAGAAGTATAATTGATATGCCAAAAGAGGAGCTAAAATGGAATCATATAAAATGTTCAATTAAAACCACAAGAGACAGAAAAAAAGTTGAAGATAAAAGAAAAAAAGAAACACAGAACAAGGATAATGAAATCAAATTAGTCATAAGTGAGTTATAAATAAGGTAGATATTATTAAACTATATCAATAATTACTTTAAATATTAATAGCCTAAATATTTGAATTAAAAGGCAGATAATATCTGAGTAGATTAAAAAACAATACCTACTGTATATTGTTTCTCTATAAGAAACAACTCACTTTAAATAAAGGCACAGATAGATTAAAAGTAAAGAGATGGACCATATATGAAAAACCCATAGCTAACATTGCACTTAAAGGTGAAAGATTAAAAGCTTTCTGGAAGTCCAAGCTCAAACAATTAGACAAGAATTTTTTTTTTAAAGCATCTAATTTGGAAAGCAAAAAGTAAAATTATCTTTGCTCACAGATGACATTATATTATATTTAGAAAATCCTAAAGATTCCAGAAAAAATTCTCTTCAAACTATTAAACAAGTTCAGCAAGCCGCGCACGGTGGCTCACGCCTGTAATCCTAGCACTTTGGGAGGCCGAGGTGGGTTGATCACCTGAGGTCAGGAGTTCAAGACCAACCTGGCCATCATGGTGAAACCCCATCTTAAAAAAAAAAAAAACAAGTTCAGCAAAGTTAAAGGATACACAATCAACACTAAAAAATCAGTTGCGTTTTTACATGCTAACAATGAACAATCAGAAAAAGGAAATCGAGAAAACAATTCCATTTACAGTAACGTCAAAAAAGAATAAAATACTTAGGAATAAACCTAACCAGGAGGCTGAGAGACTTTTACATTGGAAACTACAAAACATTGCTGAAAGAAATAAAATAAGACATAAATAAGTGGAATGACTCCTGTGTTCATGGACTGAAAGACTTAATACTTTTAAGATACCAATGCTACCCAAAACAATCTATAGATTCAATACAATCCCTATGAAAATCCCAATGACTTTTTTTTTGCATAAATATAAAAATAAATTCTAAAATTTGTATGCAGTCTCATGGGATGCTGAATAGCCAAAACAATCTTGAAAAAGAACAACAAAGTTGAAGGACTCAAGTTTCCTGATTTCAAAACTTACTAAAAAACTACAGTAATCAGAGTGGTATTAGCATAAAAACAGACATATAGACCAATGGGATGATATAGACAGTCCTGAAATAATCCCTCAAGTTTATGGTCAAATGATCGTTGACAAGGATGTCAAGACCAATCAATGGGGAACGAAGAGTCTTCAACAAATGGTGTCAGGAAAACTGGATATTCACATGCAAAAATAGTAAAGTTGGACCCTTACTTTACATCTAATACTGAAGTTAACTCCAAACGGGCTTGAAACCTAAACGTAGTGCTGAAAATATAACATTTCTAAAAGAAAACATAGGGGAAGGTCTTTCTGATATTGGATTTGGCAGTGATTTCTTGGATATGACACCAAAAGCACAGGCAACACAAGCACAAATAGACAAATTGGTTTATGTCAAACGTAAAAACTTCTTTCCGTTAAAGGACGCCATCAACAGAGTGAGAAGACAACTTACAGCATTGGACAAAATATTTGCAAATCATATATCTGATAAGAAATTAATCTCCAGAATACATGGGGAGCTTCTGGAATTTGACAATTAAAAAAAATCAATTATAAATGGGGCTGGGCACCATGGCTCATTCCTGTAATCCCAGCACTTTGGGAGACCGAGGCAGGCAGATCACCTGAGATCATCGTTCAAGACCAGCCTGGCCAACATGCCGAAATCCTGTCTCTACTAAAAAATATAAAAATTAGCTGGGCGTGGTGGCGGGTGCCTGTAATCTCAGCTACTTGGGAGGCTGAGTCAGGGAGAATTGCTTGAATACAGGAGGCAGAGGTTGCAGTGAACTGAGATCACGCCACTGCACTCCAGCCTGGGTGACAGAGTGAGACTATTTAAAAAAAAAAAAAAAAGGTGAGGGAGAGGATTTGAATAGACATTCCCCCATAGATGATATACAGATGGTCAAAAAGCATATGAAAAGATGCTCGACATCACTAATTATTAGGGAAATGCAAATCAAAAGCACAATGAGATATCACACCTACTAAGATTGCTATTATCAAACAAAACAAAAGAGAAAATAACGAGTGTTGGTGAGGATGTGGAGAAACTGGAACTCTTGTACACTGTTGGGATTATAAAATGGTGCAGCTACTATCGAAAGCAGTATAACTGTTCCTAAAAAAAATTAAAAATAGAACTACTATAAGATCCAGTTATTCAACTTCTGGTTATATATGGAGCAGAACTGCAAGCAGTGTCTCAAAGAGATATTTGCATACCCATGTTTACAGTGGTATCATTCACAATAACCAAGAAGTGGAAGCAACCTAAATGCCACTGATAGATGAATGAATAAACAAAAGGTGGACTATCTATACAATACAATATTAGCCTTAAAAAGGAAGGAAGTCTGTCATGCCACAAGCCGAATGACCCTTAAAGACACTATGCTAAGTGAAATAAGCCAGTCACAAAAAGACAAATACTGTCTTTTCCATTTACATGAGATATCTAAAGCAGTCAAATTCATAGACATAGAAAGTAGAATGGTGGTTACCAGGAGCTTAAGGGAGGAGGAAATGGAAGTTGTTTTTTTAATGGGGCATAGAGATGAAAAAGCTTGGGAGATCTGTTTCATAAGACTGTGAATATACTTAGCATTCTGAGCTGTACATTTAAACATAATTAAGAGGGTAAATTTTATGTTGTGTTTTTTCTAATCATAATAAGAAGAGAGAGAAGAAAACAATGCAGGAAAGTCTATTATGCCAATCAAAAGAAAGCTGGAGTAGCTATACCAATTTCAGACAGACTTACGGGTAAGGGAAAATATCAGAGATAAAAAGATGTATCACAGAATGATAAAAGGGAACATTTCCCAGTGATGATATAACAATCCTTAACGTACATTTTCCTAACAAGGCATCATAATACCTGAGGCAAATAATGATAGAACTGGAAAGAGTGATGTCGTTAAGATGGAAGAAAGAAGGTAACCCACACATATTCCCCCACAACAACTAAAATTCTATGCCCATCCACAGTAAAATGTCTCCTGCAAGAGCATCAGAATGCAGGCCTACATAGTCTGGAAAGCCACATTAACTTGCAGTCCTTGCAGGACTCATGGCAAACTTGGGCTTGAAGAATCCTCCAGTGCTAAGATGGCTACAGCATTCAAAAGCTCAGGGAATTCAACAGTCAGTCTGTTTAGAATCCCTGGAAAACCCTCTCAAGAAGGATAGCCACAAGCCAAGCCAGATTGCAAAGACTAAAACAAATACTAATCCCTCAATGTGCAGATATCATCCCATATCCATAAGCATCAAGAATATTCAGCGAAAAATGATCTCACCAAGCATACAAAATGAGGTACCAAGAGTGACCCTAAAGTGATAGACATGTGTGATCTCTCAGAGAAAGAACTGAAAATATTTTAAGAAGCTCAATAAACTTCAAGAAAACACAGATAATTAATTAAAAATTTATTAGAGACATTTTAACAGAGACATCAAAATAATTTTAAAAAATTGAATGGAAATCCTAGAGCTGAAAAATGCAGTGAATCAAATAAAAAAAGAAACAGAGAACATCAACAGCAGAACTGATCAAAAAGAAGAAAGAATCAGTGACCTTGGAGACAAACTATTTGAAAGTATACAGTCAGAGGAGAGAAAAAAAAAAAAAAAGAATAAAATGGAATGAAGAAAGCTTATAGGATCTATATGGGATATTAAATATTTAGATTATTGTAGTTAGGGAGGAAACAGAGAAAGACAAAAGGGTGGAAAGCTTACTCAAAGAAATGATAACAGAAAACTTTCCAAATCTGAGAAAATTATAAATATTCAGATACATGAAGGTCTCAAAGGTCACTAGTGAGAGTTCACCCAAATAAAAACACCATAAGACATACTATAATCAAATTCTCAAATATCAAAGACAAAGAGAGGATCTTGAAAGATCCCATTTTATTAAAAAAAATTGTTTTTTAAAAGATAAACAAAATTGACAAAACTTTAGCTAGACCAAGAAAAATATAATAAAAAGACCGAGATAAACAAAATCAGAATTGAAAGAGGAATCATTACAACTGAGACCACAGGAATGTAGAGAATAATTAGAGACTATTTTGAACAACTATATGCTACCTAATTGGGAAACCTAGAAGAAATCAATAAATTTCTGGACACCT
This sequence comes from Alouatta palliata, assembly GCA_004027835.1. Classification (NCBI taxonomy): domain Eukaryota; kingdom Metazoa; phylum Chordata; class Mammalia; order Primates; family Atelidae; genus Alouatta; species Alouatta palliata. Next base: position 49,256 of record PVKV010012733.1, on the reverse strand, counting down.
ACAACCTACCAATATTGAACTATGAAGAGATAGAGAACCCAAACAAACTAATCATGAGTTATAAGACCAAAGCTATAATAAAACATTTCTCATCAAAGAAAAGCCTAGGACCTGATAGCTTTACTGCTGAATTCTACCAAACACTTAGGAACTAATACCAATTCTACTCAAACTCTTTGAAAACATTGAAGAGGAGGGAATCTTTTCGAATTCATCCTATGAGTTTGGCATTACTGAAATACCAAAACCAGACAAGGACACGACAAAAAAGGAAAATGACAGGCTAATATCTGCAATGAATATAGATGCAAAAAGTCCTTGTAAAATACTAGCAAACCAAATTCAGCAATACATTTGAAAAGATCATTCACCATGACCAAGTGGAATTCATTCCAAGGGTACAAGAATGATTCAAAATATGCAAATAAATGAACATGATATATCATGTCAACAGAATCAAGGACAAAAACCATATGATTATTTCAATAGATAGTAAAAAAAAAGTGTTCAATAAAATTGAACATCACTTAATGAAAAAAAAACTCTCAACAAACTGGTGTAGAAGAAACATACTTCAACCTGATAAAGACCGTTCATGACAAATCCACAGTTAATATCATACTGAATAAAAAAAATTGAAAGTCTTTCCATTAAGATCTGGAACAAGACAAGAATGCCTACTTACATCACTTTTATTCAACATTGTACTGAAAGTCCTAGCTAGAGCAATTAGACAAGATTAAAAAAAATAAATAAATAAAGGGCATTCAAACTGGAAAGAAGTCGAATTGTACTTGTTTTCAGATAAAACAATCTTATATTTAGAAACACCTAAAGACTCCACCCCAAAACTATTAGACCTGATTAAGGAATTCTACAAGCTATAGGATACAAAATGAACAAAGCTGGAGGCATCACACTGTCTGATTTGAAATTGTGCTATAAATCTATGGTAACCGAAACGGCATGTACTGGTATAAAAACAGACCCATAGACCACTGGAATAGAACGGAGAACCCAGAAATAAATCCACATACTAAGAGCCAATTTATTTTTGACAAAGATGTCAAAAATACACATTGGGAGAAAGGATAATCTCTAATAAATGGGGCTGAGAAAACTGGATATCTGTATGCAGAAGAATGAAACTTGATCTCCATCTTTCACCATAGAAGAATCAACTCAAAATGGATTAAAGACTGAAATGTAAGACCTGAAACTATGAAACCACTAAAAGGAAACAGTAGGCAAACACTACAGGACATTGATCTAGGCAAAGAGATTTTGAGTAAGATCTCAAAACCAAAATCAAAAGCACAGGCAACAAAGGTAAAAATAGACAAATGGGACTCTATCAAGGCAAAAATCTGCACAGCAAAGGAAACAATAAAAAAGTAAAGAGATAACCTAAAGAATGGGAGAAAATATTTGCAAACTCTCCATCCAACAAGGGATTAATAGCTAGAATATAAAAGAAACTCAAACAACTCAATAGCAAAAAACAATCTGATTTTAAAAATGGAGTGAATACCTGAATAGACATTTCTCAAAAGAAGAAATACAAACGGCCAGTAGATATACATAAAAATGCTCAACTTCACTAATCATCAGGGAAAGCAAATTGAAACCACAAAGAGATATCATCTCACCCAGTTAGAATGGCTACTATCAAAAAGACGAAAAATAACGAACGCTGGTTGGGATGTGGAGAAAAGGGAACATGCATATATTGTCAGGGAGGAAAGTAGTACACCATTATGGAAAAAGTATGGAGGTTCCTAAAAAAACTAAAAATAAAACTATTATATGATTCAGTAATTCCACTGCTGAGTATATATCCAAAAGAAAGGCAATCAGTATCTGAAAGCGATATCTTCACTCCCATGTTTATTGCCTCATTATTCATAATACCCAAATAAGGAATCAATCTAAGTGTTCCTCAATGAATGAATGAATGAAGAAAATGTACATATACACAATGGAATACTATTTGACCATAAAAAAGAATGAAATCTTATCGTTTGCAGCCACATAGATGAAACTGGAGGTCATTATGGTAAGGGGAAGAAGCAGGCACAGAAAAGACAAACCTCATGTGGTTTACTCATATGTGAGAGCTTAAAAGGTGTATGTTATGGAAGGAGAGCCAGAATCATGGTCACCAGAGGCTGAGAAGGGAAAAGAGAAGCGAGGTATGAGGAGAAATGGATTAAGGGGTAAAATATACAGTTAGAAGAAATAAGTTCTAATATTCACTAGTATGGTAGGGAAATTATAGTTAACAATAATTCATTGTATATTTCAAAATAGAAGAATTCTAACATTTCTAACACAAAAGATAAATGTTTGAGGTGATGTATATCTCAGTGACACTGATTTGATTATTACACATTGCATAAAGGTATCAAAATATCACATATACCCCCAAAATATGTACTACTATGTTATATGAACAAAACAATTAAAAAAAAAAAAAACTACAAGAAGTATGCAAGTTAGTGATATGTGATTTGGAGGAAAATAAAACAATGGAGTCTTAGAAGAGAGTCGCAATTTAAATAGGGAGGTCAAATAAGGCCTTACAACTCAGATGATCTCTGAGAAAAGGCAGGAGGGAAGGATCTATCTTGGTTTCTGGGGGCAGAGCGCCTTGTTAGAGGAAACAGGAACCGTGCAGAAGCCTGTAGTGGGAACCTGCGTAGATTATTTGAGGCCTTTGTGGCTGGAAGAGAGTTAGGGGAAGGGCTCTGGGAGCAGAATGTATTGTTTTATGGGCCATTGTGGGAATCTTGGCTTTTACTCTGAAGGAAATGAGGATTTTGAACAGAGTTGTGATTTAGCAGACTGTGGCTTGTGGTTTAGCAGAATGTGATATAAAAAAAAATATGGTCTTCATCTCCAGTGTCTGGTACAGAATTCCTAAAACGCTTGGAACTTGCTGAATGACAGGAGTGTCTTTTGAGTGTAAACAAGATGATTCAAGGGGTGGGGAAGCCCTAGAGAGTTTCAGGATGGGGCTGGTCACCAGAAGAACCAACTCATGCTTAGAGGGTTAGAACTGGCTCTAGGGAGAGGAGTGGGACTGGAGATGGAGTTCATTCACCAATGGTGAATATGCTTATGGAATAAAATAATAAAACATGCTTATGGAATAAACGCTCCACTAAAACTCTGAAACTACTAGGCTAGGGGAGCTTCCAGGTATGTGAACATATTGATGTGCAGGGAAGTTCAACTGCCTGGAGAAGGGACAGTTCTGCACACCCCACCCTCAATCTTCCAGTGCCTTCACCTATGCATCTCCTCCCTTTGGCTCTTCCTAAGGTGTAGGCTTTGTAACAAAACTGTAATGGTAAGAGGAGCACTTTCCTTATTTCTGTGACTCACTCTAGTGAATTATCAAACCTAAGGAGACAGAGCAGTCGTGGGACCCCTTGAATTTGTAGTCAGCCAGGCAGAAGTGCAAGTAGCATGGGGACCCCATTTGTGGCTGGGTCCTAAAGTAGAGGCAACCTTGTGGGACTTGTAGAATCCTTAACTGTGAAGGTCTTTGCTAACTCTGGGTAGTTAGTGTCACAACTGAATTGAATTATAGGAACCTCAGTTGGTATCAGAGAACTGGAGAATCGGTTATTGGAAAAGAGACACAACACAGGATCACTCTGGCTGTTGTGCGGAGGGTAGTGGGAAGGGGACCAATAGCAGAAGAGGCAAGGAGACAAACCAGCCACCGAATGTAAGTAACCAGGAGAGACAGCAGTGGTCGTCATGAGACGTGCTTGTGATGTAGGGCAGGCAAGCCCCAAGTTTGGGGCTTAGGCAGGGAGAGTTCTGGCTTCACCCAGGAAAGAATTCAAGGGTGAGGTGATGGTGGTAGCAGCTGTTATTGAAGTGGTAGTGTATGGCCGCAGCAGAGGTCTTGCTCCTTGCAGAGCAGGGCTATCCCATAGGCAGCGTGTCCAGAACAGCAGGTCAGGGGCCGTTCTGCAGTCACATTGAAACCCACTTTTAACTGTATGCAAATTAAGGGGTGGGCTATTCAGAAATTTCTAGAAAAGGGGTAGCAACTTCTGGTGTTGCCATGGAACGGGGGGTAACTCTTAGGTGTTGCCATGGCAATGAAAAACTGACATGGCATATTGGTGGGTGTGTCTTATGGAAAGTTGCTTTCACCTTGGTCCTGTCTTAACTAGTCCTCAATTTGGTCCAGTGTCCAAGCCCTCTTCCGACCTCATTTGGATTATAGATGTATTTTAAAGGGAAAATCACTATGATTTGCTTATGGGTTCTATCTGGGATGGGAGAGAAAGAGGAGTTGGGTCTGATTCAAGGGACTGGGCATATGGAAATACAATGTAACACTCAGTGCCCCAGTGAAGGACGTGTCACTGGAGCCCTCTGGAAAAATATCGTTAAGTGTTGAGTGAGCGGGTCACACATGATTATCAAAAGACAAAATTACAACAAATTCAGTTTAAAGATCTTAATTGGCTTTTATCTGCAATCCTAGAATCAGGCAACTCATAAAATACGAGTGTTCCATTGAGCCAAGCGAAGGGGATTGGTTTTATAGACAGAAATGGGCTGAGGAGAGCAGAAACAACAAAAAGCAGGTTGATTGTTTCAAAGTTATTTTTCTTGTAAAGGTTAAAGCAGAAGGAACTTTTAAAAATCATGCTGGCTAAAACTGACCTGTTGGGAGATTTGGAAATTCTCTCTCTCTCCTGATTTCTTGAAAAGTTAGATTAATAGCTTGGTTTCAGCTTGGTGGTGTGGAACTTCAGCAAGAGTGACCCCAGCTTGGTTTGGTCTGTTGGGCCTGGTGCAGGAGCTGAATCCAAACCAATAAATAGCCTCCTATAAATCTTATTTAGCATAATAAATCTCTTTCAACACTCCTATCTTCCTATGTCAGTGAATTTCTTCTCCTATGTTATACCAAGGAATTTCTGACATTTACACTACATTCAGTGTAACTCACCATTTAGTCCAGTCTCACTCAACCAAATAAGCCACAGTTAGAACCATAGCAGGCTCCAGCACACTGAATCCAGAGATTTGAGTAAATGCATTCACATTGATGGATGCAGCTGGAACTAAAACTCTTCTGCCTCCTGTGCACAGCACTTTCAGAATCATTTCACACATTTCCCCAGTTTTTACTGATGAATCCACAAATTTTTCAATTATTTTTAGTGTTGTGCCTTTCCTCTTACGGCTTTGACTTTGAGTTTGCTCTGACTCTGGAGTCTGGAGCGCAGCCTAAAGGCAATGGGAGACGTTGGGTATGGGATATGAGGAGAATTAATGTCCCTTTGCAATGTAACCACCTCAGGTGAGGTCACTGTGGCCTCTTCAATAGCGGCAGCATCACACTGTTTGGATAGAGTAGGAATGGCCATTTCTGCTGCAAGAGGGTCGTCAGTGGGGTTTGGGTGTTTGGGGGTTTAGAATACTCAAAGTCAACTAACCCCTCCCAAATATTATCAATTTAATTCTCAAGGTATCATTTTTAAAAAAAAAAACCAATCTAATGTCCTAATTTGTACTCAAAGCACCATAAATGGTTTTAAGAATTCAGTAGCTTATAGGATCAGATTTTGATTCTCATTTTTGCTTATGTCTACCCTGTGGATATAAAAAATAAGATTAGTTTGTAGCTGTTATAAAAACTCCCTAGTTCTCCTATTGTGCCTTGAGCCAAAGATGTGTAACCCAGAGCCTATATATTTTTTCCTTTACATTTTTTAATCAGTGAGAAATACCTTGCATTCTGCATTCTTCATAAGCCCATAAAACATCAGCCATTCAGTCCACTTAGCAGTTGATTTCAGTAGGCCTTTGATTCCAAGTGACCATATAACTTCTACCCTCTTAAAAACTAATGCACGCTCTCCACTCTCTTCCTAAAGTCACTCACATATGACACATAGGTAAAATTTTAAAAATAATTTCAGGGATTTTAGAAATGTTCTGAGTCCACCCATGGATGAGCCCTTGCCAAGCGGTGCATGAATTCCTTCATCTAAACAATCTCTAAATCCTTAGTAGACTGGAAGTGGGGGATTCTTTTCAATGCTAGACCTCTCTGGAGTGGAGCCCACTCAGTCACAGCTGTCCATGAATAACTCCATGTAGCTGTTTTGCCCAAGGTCCTATGCCTCTATGCTTAAAAGGAGGGACTGACACAGCCCACGTAGAGCAGGCAGGAGGCAAGCTGAGTTGAATATTGCAGGCAGCAGCCCCGTGGTCTTTGATACATTTTTCCCAAGGACCTGGAAAGATACTGACTTCTGCAAAAAAATAAAAATAAAATAAAAATAAAAGACGTTTTCTAAGAGACGAGGCCCTTCTCAACCACATTCAGTGTCAGTAGGGGTTCTTCCAAGAGGCCAGGATCAAGTGACTTTGCTCAGTACATGCCTACATAACTTCTCAAGCTGTTGAAGATTCCCATGTAAAATCACCTTGTAACCCGGAGGGAAAAGTCTTTGGGTGGCTTCCTCCCAAACAGGCAAGGTGGTGAGCTTCTGTTAGAACCATCGTGAGGTCAGGGAAAGCAGTGAGCCCAGTCGCCAGCTGATCTGAGTTTCAGTCCCGCCCAGTCGCAACGATGGCTGGAGTCTGTTGGCTGCTTATCTCAGGTAAAACTGACACAATCCTATGAGACAGGTCCTATTACTCTTGTTGGCAGATACAGACACTGGCGCTCAGAGAGGTAAGATGATGTGTCCCAGGCCACACAGCTTTGAGGCAGTGGGTCAGGTCAATCTGACGCTGCCAAGAAGTTCTCATCTGCAGTCCTGAGGGACGCTGGATGTTTGAATGGGCGAGTGACTCAGGCTCCACCTCCTCAGGTGAGTCATCCTTGGTTGTGAAGTGGGGAGGAGGACAGGCAAGCTGCCAGCCAACTCCCACAGCATCTCTGCCACTGGTCCTAACCCAGCACCACACAGCAGGAACAGGGCCAGCAGGAGGAAGGGATCCATCTCCTCACTGCTGCCCTCACCCCCTCCCCGCCTCTGCAACTGCCACTTGCTTGGACCACTGCTGTAGCTCAACTCTGAGCCCCCAGTGTGGCCTAGCCAGGAAGCCACAGGCATCCCTGGCTTTGAGTCCCCATAAGGAACACAAATCGGAACTGGACAGCCAGTTAGGTTATCTCAGCACTATTAACTCCCAAGGCCCCTTCTCTGACATTATCTTATTCCCCTCAAACATCCCTGGGACATTGTACATCGTTTATATGTTATATTTCACAATAAAAAAGTAAAAGACTACATGCGTGCAATTCAAGCAGGGCAGCTGGTATTAGTCCCTATTTTTGCAGATGGGGAAACAGAGGCACAGAGGTTATGTAATTTGACTGAACAGAACTGCCACAGGAAGTTGTGCAGGTTTTTTACCGTATGAGGAACCCAGGAGGGGCATGAGTTGAGCTGAGATACAGTTGTGCTGGATTTTCCAAGCAGTCCACACTTTGCATCTGCCTGGAGGAAGGGGTACCATTTTCTGTTTTGCACAAAGGTGCTTTAGGGCTAGAGGCAGCCCAGTGCCCAGGGTGGGGAGGTGGAGAGTCGGCATGGCTGGGAAGAGATGCCAGGTCTTCAGACTCAGGCAGCTTTTCTATCCCATCCACTCTCCATGGCCACCAGCTGCCTTCAGTGTCTGACTGTCTAGAACCATCCTCCCCTTCCTAAATCCAATAGCCTTGGAGAGAGAAAGAAAACCTAAGGCAAAGGGCAGTCAAATGGAAGTGAAAACAGCCATGCAACTAAAACCGTGATGCTTCAGAGAAGTATCAGCAGCTTCCCCAGGTGGGAGAGAAAGATGGGCAGATGGAGGAAGCCGGGAGGGGATGCTCCCTATGGCTCCTGAGGGAGTGCTGCTTCTCCTCCCTGCTGATGCCTCTCCGTGCCTGGCACCCTGCCTGGTGCAGCTGGAAGGTTTCTCTTTAATGGGTAGTTTGCTGGCTTCTTTTTATCTCCCTGTTCCCAGGAGTAGGTGCATTCACTTCACCTTGGTAAACCTTCCTTGGGTCCTTTCTGACCTGCCTGCAGCTTCCTCAGACTCCAGTCTCACTGGTGGTTGCCTCCTTTCCCTCCAGCCTGCTGGGCCTGGACAGACAGCAGAGCCCTGGGTGGAGGGACTTTGCTGAGGCCCCAGAGACTCTGCGCACCAGCAGAACGCTCTGGGCACCTGGATCCGGGCTTCCTCTGCAAGGGGGCCAGGGAGGATGGGATTCTCCTCAGACTCTTGTCTCAGGCTTATTTGCACCGACACCCACGTATGCATCTCTCACGTTTGCCTGCCCAAAATTCATCTCCCTGCCCAGCGGCACCCAGATTTTTTCTGGGAGTTTTCTGTCTCCCCACATTTGCCGTCTTAGGAGAGGCCTGTTCCTGTCCCGCTCCCACTGCGGGAACTGGGATGACAGCGCCCTCCTTCACCTCCCTACCTCTGGTTTGCTGGGGACCGGCGGTGGAACAGGATTTCTTGGAGGTTAGGCTCTGAATGGGGGTTGCACACACACAGGGGACCCTTGGGGGCCCCTGCTCTGGCGTCCCGTGTGGCTGCTCAAGTGCGCGGAGGGGCAGCGCTTCCCCAGGCCTCGCTGGACATCCAGAAGCCCCCGTTTCCTACCGTTTCCCCAGATTCCAGCGTCCTGGTGCACTCACACTCCTTGTGTTTTTGTTGGTCGCCACCGAGAACCTGGTCTGATCCAATCCCCAAATTCCCAAGCAATGTTGTCTGTTATTTTGCGGAAGGGTAGACGGTGTGGAGGCCGAGGCTTCTCAGCGGACCTCCTTCTTCTGGTCGTGTCCCGCTTCTGTCCCCAGCACTTTCCCACCCTCACGGTGCCCTCAGGGTCCCTCTCCCCACGCCTGCCTGAAGGTAGCACCGCTCTGGCTCCCTCCTTCTGGTTTCCCAGGATGGACTCCCCACACACTTAGGAGGGCTCAGGCAGGAGGTACTAACAGCAAGAAGCTCCAGGGATTTCCAAAAGCCTGAAAACTCAAGTTCTCTCTGATCCCGTGAGAACAGCTCTCTGTCGGGAACCTTCCTAGCTGTATTGTGTTGGGGAAATTACGCAATTCTTCTGTGCCTCGGGGTTCTCATCTGAAATACGGGGTAATCCTATCTCCGTCCTGGGAATCAGGTGAAGATTACTGAGATTAACCTGAGCTGCTGACTTCGTTGCTTCACGTATTAAGTGCTTAAGAAATGCCAGTTGTTATTTCAGTGTTACTGTTATTAGCCTAGTGTTCGTACTTAGGGGGTCTTTTCATTCCCTCCCCACCCACGATGTTTGATGATTCAGGAAGGTCTCTTTCCAGCTCTCTCCCACCCACCCTGCAATCCTCGGGGAGATGCCGAGGACTTCACCCTTCCATTGGGAACAGTCTCCTGGCATGGTACTCAGTGCACAGGTACCCCCTGTGCATCCAGCTAGCCACACACGTGCAGTTGACCGTGCCCCTCGGGGCGCCCTGCACTTGGCAGAGGCTACAGTGACTTCAGGGGCTCCCTCTACACCTGGCGTCTACGCCCTTGGCCTCTCTAAAGTCCCCTCTTCTCAGTCCCTGAGAACTTGAGGCTCCTTGGCTTTCTTCATTGATTCTTCTGGAAGATTCCCCTGCGGCTTCTTGCTTCTGCAACCCACCTCCTCCAGATGTTCCCTGAGTCATTGTTAGCACAGCGACAAGCACCACAGAGAGGCAGCCCACTCGGGAGCCCAGTTCACTCATCTCATCTTCTTGTGCTGCCTCCAGAGACCGGAATTCCTGGGGCCTGCGGGGATACCCCTGATGGTGCAGGGGGAGGGTCGGAGCTCCCAGGCCCCTTCCTACCAGAATGTTCTACAACCCCCGTATAAATTCTTACAACCCGGAGTTCCACGGAGCATGGAGCAGTCAATTGCTTTCACTTCATGTTGTTGAAATCGTGCGATGTCACAAGGTCACAGGGCTGGACCGAGAGGGGAACAAGACTTGGATCTCCTTTTAAGATGTGCAAGAGGGCCAAGTTGTAACGTATTAACAGACTCTTTCATAAAAGAGAAGAGAAAGCCAGTGGTGATGAAGAGAGATTTTTTTTTTTAAGTTTTCAGCTAAGGAACTTGGAATTCTGAACATTTACATGTGAAATTCAGCTGCAGCATATCTGGATATAAATAATACATTGAAAATTTTATGTAGTTAAGCTTTACAGGAGTAGAACAAGCTCTGAAAGGATTTGCATTTAATTCTGTCTTTTAAAAAAATGTGTTAACTAAAAATAAAATAATTTCAAGCATACAAAGTAACTAAATCAGTAAGGAGAATTTGCAATAGAAAATGAGCCACATTTAATTCAATGCCTGTGTCTTAAACCATTCATGGGATTAATTTACAGGGTAAGGTCACCCTGGGGTGGGAGAGGGGGAGGCTGCTTTGAATTATAAGTCAGGACACTGGTTCTGGCCACGAGATTGGTTCGATCTTACTCTTCCCTGCTCTTCCTAGAATCAGCTCTCCTTTCTGTTTAGACAATACCTGATAAATCTTTCTGAAGCTGGAGAGATGCAGGTGTGGGCAAAGAAGGACAGGAGGTGGGAGGAGAGGAATAGATAGGGAGCCCGTAGGCTCTCTCTGCATTCATCTTCCCCTGATCCATTGCTTACGGCTGCTTCTCTCTTGAGTGTTCACTTCTGAGCAGGCATTCAACAGCCTTTTGGTGATTGGATGAGTCTGCTCAGCGACTGTAACAAAGTGTGACAGACTGGGGGGCTTAAACGAAGGAAATTTATTTCTTACAGTTCTGGAGGCTGAAGTCCAAGAGCAAGGTGCAAGCCGATTCAGCGCCTGGTGAGGGTCCTTTTCCTGGTTCATAGATGGCGCCTTCTTACTGTGTCTTCACATGACAGAGGGGCTAGATAGGCTCTCTAGGGTCTCTTTTTAAAGACCGCTAATCCCAGTGATGACCTGATCATCTCTCGAAGGCCGCTAATACAATCACTTTGGGAGTTAGGTTTCAACATACAAATTTTGAGTGGGAGGCACAAACGTTCAGACCATGGCAGTAGGTTTTCAGTTCTCCTGAGTCTGTGCCCAAGAGTGGAATTTCTAGGTTGTATGGTAACTCTGTGGTTCATGTTTTGAGGAACCACTGCTTTTTTTTCTAATTTAACATTTAAGGAAAAAGACGCTTGGTTTAGGTCAGCTGGCAAATGCAGCTAGTAAGCCAAAGAGCTGGGAGTTCAAGCCAGCAGTTCCCACGCGGACCCCATGCACGGAACTCGTCCATCACGCTGACTTGCCCTGCATCTGGAAGGACTGGAAGTTATTTTGGTGCATGAGAGCAGGTGGGACTCCTGGGAAGATGTGTTACATCCTAGAAGTGTGGAAGGACTTTTTGCATTTACGTGGGAAGAGAACAACTAGACCATGCATTTTGTGGGATGAATTGAAAGAACAGAGGTTGAAGGAGCTGTTCCTCGAAAGGCCTTGCAGAAATTGAATGCAGAAAGATTTTAAGCCAAAGAATAAGTATGAAAAATATATGCATGTAAAGGAAAAGTGAAACCCAACATCAAATGAAAAGGCAAACTCAGAAAAAAAATATTTGCAGCCGCATGACATTGGGTTAATAGCTTTGTTACATAAAGGACTCTTAAAACTGATGATGAAAACATTTAAACCAAACTAGATAAATGGGCAAAGGACGTGAACAGATGACTCACAAAATCAGAAATGCAAAGCAGTAAACAAGCATATGGAAGCATGTTCATCTTCCAGTATAATCAAAGACATGCAAATTTAAACAACAGTAAGGGAAGCATTCTTTGCCTATCAGATTAGCAAATGTTTGTCAAAATGATAATAGTCGATTCTGGCAAGAGTGAGCTATAAGAGAGGAATTCCCGCACATCCTTGGTATGTTCAAATCCCGGATGCCAAATGCTCCCTTTCTCGTAACTTTGTAATTCTGATCTGGCAATCAGTTCCTTCAGAAGTTCCGTCTACATACTGCTTACAATAAAGACGGAAATTGGAAACAAGAGGGCAGAGGGTGTAGGAGATGGAAGTTCAGAGCATCATCCGCACGTGAACCTTGGGGGGGGTCACTCTAGCCCCGACATCTCAAGGAGCTCCAGAGCTCTGAAAGTCAAACTTTACTGTTTTCTCCAAACTTGCTTTGCCACACTGATTTTTTTTTCTTTCCAACTTTTAGTTTCGGTTCAAGAGGGGCACATGTGCAGGTTTGTTACGTGGGTAAATCACACGAAGTGGGGATTTGGTATACAGATGATTTTATTATCCAGGTACTCAGCATAATACCCAATGGGTAGTTTTTCAGTCCTCAGCCTCCTCTCACCCTCTACCCTCAAGCAGGCCCTGGAGTCTGTTGCTCCCTTCTTTGCGCCCATGAATACCCAGTGTTTAGCTCCACAGATAAGTGACAGCATGTGGTATTTTGATTTCTCTTCCTGCATTAATTCACTTAAGATAATGGCCTCCAGCTCTATCCGTGTTGCTGCAAAAGACATGATTTTATTATTTTTTGTGACTGTGTAGTATCCCACAGACCACACCCATTCTTATGTTTCTTTAATGGTATCAGTGGCTGAATTGTAATTCATTTATCTCATCCTCTTTTCCTTCATTTAATCTACTTCCCTCAAATTTTATCAATTGTATCCCAGACAGCTCCTTGAGTCTGTTCTCTCACCTTCTTTCTAACTGCCATTGCCTTAAACCACCCCTTATTTTCTCACTCCTCAATTATTTCCAGAGCCTCCTCTCACAGGCTCTATCTCCTGTCTCCTGTCCCAGGGGTATGGAGTGAGAAGGAAGGGAAGGCATCAAAGAAGAGACACAAGAGGGCCTTCAACAGTGTCTGTAAGCTTTTCTTTCTTAGTTTTAGAATATCTGAAGCAAATATTCCAAAAGAGTAAGATGTATTGAATCTATAACATGAACCAGATGTTCATTACATTCTCTAAATTTGGAATATTTAATAACAAAATGTTTCACGTCTCTTGTCTGACTTCCTATTTGGAAATTCCCCTTCATTCTCTTTCTTTTTCCACAATTCCAGTAAATATTTCAATAATAAATAAATCTGATTATGTTACCCTTTACTTGAAAATATCCATTAGGTTAGTTTCCTGTTTCTTACAGAATAAAATCCAAACTCATTAGCTTGACACAGCGGGTGCTTCATGCCCTATACCTAAGCCACACTTCATAGTTCCCCAGACGATAACCTGAATGACTCTAGCCCTAACCCGCACCTCTGCACACGCCCTGCCCAGCACATCCACTCTCCAGCTCCCCATCCCACAGCTCTCAACCCGCTTTACAAAGCCAAGGTCAAGCATCTCTTCCTGAAGAAAACTTTCTTTGATGTTCTTTAAGCAAAGGTTGGTCATTCTTTCCTTTAGCTTCTCAAAAATATTTTGTTCATGACATTTACCATTGCTCTTACCACAGTGCTTTGAAATTTGTCTTCAGTTTCCTGTAATTCTGTGAGTTCTGCAAGGACAGGGCTGGTGCCCTATTCATCTTGCAAGTCTCAGGCTGACTGCAGTGCCAAGAACATCGGGAGCCCTGTGAGTGCCATTAGAATGGAGGAAAGAGGAGAAGCAGAGAGCCCGTGTGCACCAGAGCAGGTTTTTCCCTCCTCAGTGGAAATGAGAGTGCAGACCAAAGTGTATTGGACTCAGTTTGGATAACAGGTAGAGTCAAGCCAGTGAGCAGATAGTGCTGTTGGAAGAGAACCTATTCCAATGGCAGAAGTCAGGATGGAAGTGTCGAAGGTTTGAGGGCATTCTGTGAGGGCAGACTTGCATCCTGGACCAACCAGGCATACCGGTGGCCTTCAGTGATACAATGCGGTGGCTTGATGCTCAGACTTGCTTTAGGTTTGAGGCATCCATTCCCTCAGCTGCAGGAAGGGTGGCAACCAATGGCTCTTGGCTGAGTAGCTCTATGGGACTTGCCCTCAGCCCAAGAAAGCCACTTTGTCCAAGTTCATGTCCCTTTCTGAGGTCAATGACTGCACTGGCCAATGAGGGATGCAAAGGTCCAGCCTGCCTGACTCCAGGCTGGGCAACTAAAGGGTCACCCGAGCACCAGAGCTCCACATGGGATCAGTTGAGGCTTTTTTGTGTCTGCAACAAAGTTCAGCTTTTCCCTTTACTAATTTCTACTTTTTTCACTCCCAAATAGGTGCTAATTCCTAAGTCACTGTTTCACAGACTTCTGGCATGCAAATCTCCATCTCAGTCTGTTTCCCAGAGAACTGTCCTAAGACAAATTATGTTGCAAGCATTTATGTTTCTCTGCCAATCTTTTCACCATATTGGAAAATACCTCCTTATACACAGCTACCAACATTCGCTCCTCAGGTTTTTGAAGTTTTTTTTTTTTTTTTGTCATTTTGGAATTTTGTTATTGGTCCCAATGTTACTTACCAGTGATCTTACCACCTCATCTTAAGACCTGAGTAAATGTTTCCTTGTTTTTGTTTTTGTAATGATTGTTAAGGGGTCACTTATTTACTTACTTGAGTTGCATTATATTTCATCACATAGAGGTTTGAAATTAAAACAAATTGGCATTGAACTAGGAAGGTATAGAAAAACTTTGACATTTTGGTTCCCTTCTCTATTAGCTAAATTGTTAAGGAAAAAAATCTTTTAAAACTTCTTAGGAATACTCCAATTTTAAATGAAATTTTAAATGAAAAATAACTTTGACCAGACATATTTTATTCCTAGTGAGTTGAGTTTGAGGGATGAAGGCCTGTCTATATCAGCTCAGTGACAGGCTGTGGTTTGAGGGAGCTGGCTATAAAGTATGTTTGAGATTTTTAATTCATGGGTTGGAATGCCAATTGTTATTTGGAACAGCAAAGGCTGGGATGGTCAAACATGCAAACACTGTGATATGTGCCCTTTTCAACAGCTTCCTTCCTTGCTTTGAGGATGTGTATGACTATAGTGTTGTATTGGAAAGTAGATCAGATTTGTGGGAGGAATCTTAGGAAAGCTGTTAGAAAATAAGACCCTTCTTCTTCCCTTTTCTCTTTAGAATAAACTTCAGTCCATTTTTTTCCTAGTCCTTCCTGGGACTTGGTCCTCATTTTTGAGCCCCAGTCCAACAGGGTCCCTTCTCTCCAGCAGTCTCTACAGTTCTGCTCCTTCACCCATATCCTATTCAAGTCACGACAGATTTTCTCTGTGTTCCACAACTGATTGTTTTATAAAATTGTTTTTTAGTATTTATGAATTCATTTGGCATGCAGACATTGCAATCATGGGTAAGACTGACTATTAGGAGAAATCCTCTCTCCTCTTCTCCCATGGAGCAATTGAATAGCATGCCTTGAATAGCATGCCACCCATCAAATCAAATGAACAGGCATTAGCTTCATTGGTAAATACTTTACAGTGCTGAGCTACTGCCATCTTGCCAAATCGCCTAAGAATTAGATGTGAATTCCAACTCACCTTGCTAATTAATTCAGAATGAGAAGATATTCCAAAAAGCAACATTCTTTAACACTAGCGGAGAGTCACACAGACATTTAAAATGCTTAAAAAACTGGGTGGGTGGAATATCTATCCTGCCTGTTATTTTTAGCTTAAGAAGATTTCTTTGCCAAAGTCTGTTTCCAAAATGTTATCACTTTCTGAGAAAAATAGTGTGCATAAAAGCATATGGGTATTATTGCTGACTGATTCATCTTTGAAACACCAGCACCTAGCATAGTTCTGGGCATATTGTAAACATTAGGTTGTTATGATATTGAATTAAATCCTAATGTGCCTCTGTAATGTGGTAGCCAATTCAGGAATTCACGGGGATGACTGAGATGAATTTCAGTACATTTCCAAGTAATGCTTATTCCATGTGCTTTTGTTACCAACTCTCTAAGAATGGACCTTACCTGAGGCTCCACTGTTAGTTGGTGGGGGAACTGGGGGACCAGGTTTTTAATTTAGTACTGTTTGATTTCACAGTTTGCAATCGCTTCTCACCCTGCTGGAGGATCTGTTTTCAAGATTTGCTCTTGTCAGTTTTGTTTGGTCTTAGGTATATGTATGTCCTTGCTGTTTGAAACACTTACGCCTGTATTCAGAGCCCCTTGGCAGGCATCCAGTGATTTTACCCTTCCTGGACTGTAGTGAGAGTGGAATGGGAAAAGCAGTCAGTAGCCTTTTATTAAAATGCTACCTCCATGAGGGTGTTTGCATTTTAAATGTCAACTTCTAAGTTACTTAAAAATGTACACTCAACAGCCTGAGGGATCTTTTAGAAATATACATAAAGTCATGTCATTTCCTGCCTTAAAATCCCCCAGCTGGCCTCCTACTGTACACAGAAGTGGGTACGAAGTTCTGCACTGTGGCCTGCAAAGCCCCAGATGATCTGGCCTCTGCCTGCCTCCCTGGTCCTGTATCATCCCGCTTGCACCTTGATTCTAAACTTTCTGGTTCCCTGAAAACACTGAGCTCATCCACAACTCAAATCCTCTACAACTCGCTGATCCTTCTGCCTGAAATCCTCCTCCCTCAGATATTTTTCATGTCTGCCTTCTTCCATTTTTCAGGTCTCCTTACAGAAGCTTTCCTTTATCTCCCAATCCAAAGGTGCCCCCTCCATCCAATTCCCAGTCACTCTTTCTCCTATGATCTTCTTCTAATTTCTTTATGGTACTTCTCACTGTCTCATTTATTTGTGTGTCATCTGTCTCTTCCATCAGGATAAATTCCCTGATAGCAGGAACCTCATCTGCCTTGTTCACTGCCTGTATCCTGCATGCCCAGAATAGTTCCAGGCACTATTTTTCTTATTAAATTTCTAAAAAAATGAATGAATGTCTTCAAAGGTGAAATTCAGGTTTTTGTAGGAGTAGAATGGAGGAGAAAGGGGACTTTGGAGGCCAGAGAACATCTCTGGAGGCAGCCAGTTCCTGCTCCGCATCTCTAGATGGGCTTGCTCTCTCTTGCCTCTGGTTCTGAACCTTACTGCTGACTGGGAGCTGTGAGTGGAGTCTGGGAGCTGATCTGTGTGTGTGGCTGTTGCCTTCAAAGTGCTTGGCAAGGGGCAGTGGGCAGTGGGAGGTTTCAGTGGGTGGGAGGTTGTACAATGCCAGTGGCTGCATTGTGCTTTAGAGCCGTTTATTATGACAGGTACATGTGAAGCAAGGAACTACATTTTGGTGAGGATTTAGGGTTTGAGGATGCAGGAAGGGTAGTTCCGCTGCTGTTGAAAGGATAAACTCCCTTGCATGTGTCCTCTCCTCTCTGATTGTGAAGGTTCCATTGAACGATGTGCATGGAAAGCACTAGGCAATATCACAACAGTATTGGCTGTTCCCTGTTTTCATCAGAGGTAGAAGCAGCAGATATGCAGATATTTATGGAGCGAGGAAGGGAGAATTTTAGTACACACTTAAAAGCTGGTTTAAAACTTGTTTACCTTTCTTCCCTTAAAAATTAAAAAAAAATTTTTTTGTGGCTCCATAGTAGGTGTATATATTTATGGGGTTCATGAGATATTTTGATACAGGCATACAGTGCATAATAATCATATCAGGGTAAGTGGGTTATCCACCTGAAGCCTTTATCCTTTGTGTTATAAACAACCCAATTATACTCTATCGTTCCATCGTTGTACTATCAAATAATAGATCTTATTCATTCTATTTTTTGTACCCATTAACCATTCCCCACTGCCTTGACAACCCACCCCCACCCCCACTACCTTTCCCAGCGCCTGGTCAAAGCATCTGGACTGTCTCACTGTCCTTGGTGCTCAAACAATTTTTCTTTCCGTGACTGAATGGAAATAACATTTCTGTGGCTTTCCACTTCTTTCACACTACAGGGAGATTTATGGATTTCAAACTCTTTTCACACATATCTTATGCTTTTTTTCCTGAGAGTTCTGTAGACTATGTAGGGAAGGTAGTTCTCTTTCCCCTCACATTACGGATTAAAAATCCTTGGCTTGAATCTAAAAATCTCTACTCTTACTGGAATTTCTCTCATTTCCATGGATGTAACTTCAAACAAATATTTTTAATATATGTAAACAAAGTTACTTGTGGGAATTTTACAGAAATACAGATAAACAAAGAATAAAATGAAAACATGCTCCTATACCCATAGAAAACTACTAACATTTTGATAAACATCCCTTGATATAGATAGATAAATAGAAGGTGCATGGTGTAATACTGCATATATATTTTTTCAGTTGTTATAGCAGCCTTTTATTTTTTCTAAATACACTACAGTTTATAAGCCATAGTTTTCAAGTCACATATTAGCTCTCTAGAGTTATTCATCCTACATGTCTGCTACTTTGTATCCTTCAACTTACATTTCCCCATTTCCTCCCTGCTACAGCTCTTGGAAACCACAGTCTTATTCTCAATCTTTATGTATTTGACTTTTAAAAAGATTCCCCACATAAGTGAGATCATGCAATATTT
Organism: Alouatta palliata; assembly: GCA_004027835.1. Classification (NCBI taxonomy): domain Eukaryota; kingdom Metazoa; phylum Chordata; class Mammalia; order Primates; family Atelidae; genus Alouatta; species Alouatta palliata. Next base: position 30,767 of record PVKV010012733.1, on the reverse strand, counting down.
TTCTTCTGTATCTGGCTTTTTTATTTAGCATGATATCTTCCAGGTCCATTCATGTTGTGGCAAATGGTAGGATCTCCCTTTATAAGGCTGAATAATATGGTATTGTTTGTCTATATACACACTGTGTGTGTGTTTATTTACTTATATCTCACAATTTCTTTATCCTTTCATTCATTGATGAACTTAGGTTTTTTCATATCGTGGCTACTGTGAATAACACTTTAATGAACATGAGACTGCAGATATCTTAACGAGATGGTGATTTCATCTCATTTGGGTACATGGCCAGAAGACAAATTGCTGAGCCATATGGTAGTTCTAATTTTAATTTCCTTAGGAACTTCCATACTTTTTCCCATAATGGCTGTGCAAATCTACATTTCTACCAACAGTGCACTAGGGTCCCCTTTTCCTCACACTCTCACCAATATTTGTTGTTTCCTGCCTTTTTGAGACTAACCATTCTAATTGGTGTGAGGTGATATCTCATAGTGTTTTTAATTTGGGCTTACCTGATGAGTAGTTATGTTGAGCACTTTTTCAAGTACCTGTTGGTCATTTTTATGTCTTCTTTGAAGAAATGTCTGTTTAGGTCCTTTGCTTATTTTTTAATTTGTTTATTTGTTTCACTGCTATTGAGTTGTAAGAATTCTTAATACATTTTTGATATTAACCCCTTATCAGATCTGTGGGGTTGACAAATATTTTTTTCCAGTTCGTGGTTGCCTTTTCATTTTGTTTGTTTCCTTCACTGTGGAGAATCTTTTTAATTTAATGTAGTCTCATTTATTTATTTTTTCTTTTGTAGCCTGAGCTTTGGTGTGATAACCAAAAAATCATTTCCAAGAACAATATGAAAGAGCTTTCCCCTTATGTTCTCTTTTAGGAGTTTTATGATTTCAGGTGTTGCATTTAGGCCTTTTATCCACTTTGAGTTGATTTTTGTTGGTGGTGCATGATAAGGGTCCAATTTTATTATTTTGCATGTGGACATTCAGTTTTCTGAGCACCATTTGTGAAGAGACTATCCTTTCCTCATTGTGTCCTTTTGGTGCCCTTGTCAAAAATTAGTGGACCATGTATGTTTGGATTTATTTCTGGACTCTCTATTCTGTTCCATTAGTCTATGTTTCTGTTTTTGTGCCATTGCCATACTGTTTTGATTGCTATAGCTTTGTAATATAATTTTAAATCAGACTGTGTGTGTCTCCAGCTTTTTTTTTTTCAATATTGCTTTGGCTATTCATAGCTTTCTGTTATTCTATTTGAATTTTAGAATGTTTTTGTCTATGTCTGTAAAGAATGTCATTGGAATTTTAATAGGAGTTGCATTAAATCTGTATATTGCTTTGGGTAGTATGGACACTTTAACAACATTAGTTATTTCAATCCATGAGCATGGGATATCCTTTCTTTTAATCAAGATTTTATAGTTTTCAACATACATATCTTTCATCTTCTTGATTAAATTTATTCTTATCTTTTTTTAAGGCTGTCATAAAAGGGATAATTTTCTTGGTTTATTTTTAGCTAGGTTATTATTTGTGAGTAGAAATGTTACTGATGTTTGCATGCTGATTTTGTATCCTGAAATTTTACTGAATTAACTTATTAGTTCCTACAGTTGTTTTGTAAAATATTCGGGGCTTTCTACACATGAGACCATGTAGTTTGCAAATAGAGATAAGTTTACTTCTTTCTTTCTGATTTGGGTGTCTTTTATTTCTTTTTCTTGTCTGATTGCTCTTGCTAGTACTTCCAGTTCTGTGTTGAATAGAAATAGAGAGAGTGGGCATCCCTGCCTTTTACTGAATCTTAGTGAAAACACTTTTAGTAGTTGCCTGTTAATTAGGATGTTAGCTGTAGGTTTTTAATAAATAAACTTTATTCTGTTGAAGGACTTTCCTTCTATACCTAAACTGTTAAGAGTTTTTATCAAGAAAGGATGCTGAACTTTGTCAAATGTTTTTTCTGCATCAGTTGAGATGATCACAATTTTTAGTTTTTATTCTGTTAATGTGATGTATCACATTGATTGATTTGCATATCTTAAACCAGGCTTATGTGCTAGGGATTTATCCCACTTGGTTTTAATGTAAAATCTTATTGATGTGTTGTTGAATTCAGTTTGCTAATATTTTACCGAGGATTTTGCATCAATGTTCATCAGAGATATTGGCCTATAGTTATCTCAGAGATATTGCCTGTAGTTTTCTTTTCTTGGAATACCTTTGTCCAACTTAGGTATCAAGATGACACTTGCTTTGTAAATTGTGTTTGGAATTATTCTTTCTAGCTCTATTTTTTTTGTAAGAGTTTAATTAGTATTGGTAATAATTCTTCTTTATATGTTTGGTAGAATTCAGCTGTGAAGCTGTATTAGTTCATTCTCACACTGCTATAAAGAACTACCTGAAACTGGGTAATTTATTTATAAAAAGGAGGTTTAATCAGCTCATGGTTCTGTAGGCTGTATAGGCTTCTGCTACTGGTAAGGCCTCAGGAAACATACAATCATGGTGGAAGGTGAAGGGGAAGCAAGCACATCTTCATATGGCAGCAGGAGAGAAAAGGGGAGATGCGACACACTTTTAAACAAGGACAGTTCAGGAGAACTCTATCACAAGAGCAACAAGGGGAAAGTATTTTTCCATGATTCAGTCACCTCCCACCAAGCCCCTCCTCTAAGCTTGAGGATTACTATTCAACATGAAATTTGAGTGGGGACACAGAGCCAAACCATATCATTCTGCTCCTGGCTTCTCCCAAATCTCATGTCCTTTTCACACATCAAAACACAATCATGCCTTCCAAACAGTTTCCCAAAGTCTTGACTCATTCCAGCATTAACTCAGAAGTCCAAGGTTCAGAGTCTCATCTGACACAAGGCAAGTTCCTTCCTTCTATGAGCCTGCAAAATAAAAAACAAGTTAGTTACTTCCAAGGTACAATGGGGCTACAGACATTGGGTAAATGCTCCCATTCCAAAAAGGAGAAATTGGCCAAAACACAGGGGCTACAGGCCTCATGCAAGTCCAAAATCCAGCAGTCTTTGCATCTTAAAATTCCAAAATAATATTTTTTTACTCCATATCTCACATATCCAGGCCACCCTGACACAAAGGGTGGGCTTCCAAGGCCTTTGGGAAGCTCTGCCTCCATTTCTCTACAGGGTATAGTCCCATGGCTGCTTTCACAGGTCGGTGACGAGTGCCTGCAGCTTTTCCAGGCACATGGTGCAAGCTGTCAGCGGATCTACCATTCTGGGGTCTGGAGGATCGTGGTCCTCTTCTCAGAGCTCCACCAGTCTGTGCTCCAGTGGGGACTCCATGTGGGAGCTCCAACCCCACATTTTCCCTCCGCACTGTCCTAGTAGAGGTTCTCCAGGAGGGCTCTGCCCCTGCAACAGATTTCTGCCTGGACATCCAGGCATTGCTATACATCCTCTGAAATGTAGGTGGAGGCTCCCAGGCCTCAACTACTGCTCTCTGTGCACACATAGGGTTAACACCATGTGGAAGCCACCAAAGCTTGCTGCTGTGCATTTTGGAGCAGTGACCTAAGGTGTTTTTGGGCCCTCTTAGTCATGGCTGTAGCTGGAGTAGCTGGGATTCAGGATGTCATGTCGTGAGGCTGCACAGAGCAGTGGGATTCTGGGCCTTACCCACCAAACCATTTCTTTCTCTCCTAGGCCTTCAGGCCTGCAGTGGGAGGGACTGCCATGAAGGTCTCTGGAGGCGCTTTCCCCATTGTCTTTGCTATTAACTTTCAGCTCCTGTTACGAAAATTTCTGTAGCCTTCTTGAATTCCTTCTCAGAAAATGAGTTTTTTCTTTTCTACCATGTGATCAGGCTGCAAATTTTCCAAACTTTCATGCTCTGCTTCCTTTTTTTTATTTTTTTATTTTTTTGAGACAGAGTCTTGCTCTGTCACCAGGCTGGAGTGCAGTGGTGTTATCTTGGCTCACTGCAACCTCTGCCTGCCAGGTTCAAGTGATTCTCCTGCCTCAGTCTCCTATCTGGGACTACAGGTGCATACCACCATGCCCAACTAATTTTAGTAGAGATGGGGTTTCACCATGTTGGCCAGGATGGTTTCGAACTCTTGACCTTGTGATCCACCCACTTCGGTCTCCCAAAGTGCTGGGGATTAGAGGCATGAACCACCACCATCATTTCTTTGTTTATGCAGATGAGTGTAGGCTTTTAGAAGTTGCCAGGTCACATCTTGAATGCTTTTCTGCTTAGAGATTTCTTCTGCCAGATATCCTAAATCACCACTCTCATGTTCAAAAGTTCCACAGATCTGTAGAGCAGGGGCCCAATGCTGCTTGTCTCTTTGCTAAGGCATAGCAAGAGTGACCTTTACCTCAGTTCCCAATAAGTTTCTCATCTCCATCTGAACTCTCAGCCTGATCTTCACTGTCCATATCACTATCAGCATTTTGGACACAACTATTCAACAAATCTCTAGGAAGTTCCAAATTTTCCCATCTTCTTTTGAGCCCTCCAAACTGTTCCAACCACTGCCCATTACCCAGTTTCAAAGTTGTTTCCACATTTTCAGGTATCTTTATAGCAATACCCCACCCTTGGTACCAATTTTTTTTATTACTTCATTCTCACATGTTATAAAGAACTACCTGAAACTGAGTAATTTAATATATATTTTTAAAGAGGTTTAATCAGCTTATGGTTCTGTGGGCTGTACAGGTTTCTGCTTCTGGGGAGGCTTCAGGAATCTTATAATCATGGCAGAAGGTGAAAGAGAAGCAAACACAACTTCACAGGACGGCAGGAGGCAGGAGAGGCACTACACACTTTTAAACAAGCAGATCTGGGGAGAACTCTATTGGAAGAACAGCAATGGGGAAGTTCTCTCCCATGATTAAATCACCTCCCACCAGGCTTCTCAACATCGAGGATTACAGTTCAACATGAGATTTGGGTGGGAACACAGAGCCAAACCCTATCAGAAGTTATCTGGTCATGGGCTTTTCTTTATTGTTACTATTCTGTTCTGGTTTTCTATTTCTTTTTGACTAAACATCAGTAAGTTATAATTTCCCAGGAATTTATCCATTTCTCTAGGTTATGGAATTTATTGGCATATAATTGTTCATAATAGTCACTTATGATCCTGTCTGTTTATGAGGTGAGTGTTGTAATGTTTCCATTTTCATTTTTTCTTTATTTGAGTCTTCTCTTTCTCTTTTTTAGTTAGTCTAGCTAGAAGTTTTACAATTTTGTTTATTTTTTCAAAAAAGCAACTCGGTTTTATTGATTTTTTTTCTATGGTTTTTCTGTTCTCTATTTGATCTATTCTTTTCTGATCTTTATTATTTTCTTCCTTCTACTAGCTAGTTTATTTTGTTTGATTTTTAAAATTTCCTTGAGATACAGTGTTAGGCTATTCATTTGGAATCTTTCCTTTTAGTAGAGTCATTTATTTTTTATAAACTTCTCACTTAGAACTGCTTTTGCTGGCCAGTGGCTCATGCTTGTAATTTCAACATTTTGGGAGCCTAATCTAAGAGGCTCACTTAAGGCCAGGAGTGTGAGACGAGCCTGGACAACATTGCAAGATCCCCTCTCTTAAAAAAACTGAGTGATTAGCTGGATCTTGTGACATATGCCTGTAGTCCTAGTTACTTAGAAGGCTGAAGCAGGAGGATCACTTGAACCCAGGAATTTGAGGCTGCGGTGATCCATCAGTGAGTCATGATCACATCATCGCACTCCAGACTGAGTTACAGAGGCCCTCTCTAAGGAAAAAAAAAATCTGCTTTTGCTGAAACTTACAGGTTTTTGGTATATTGTGTTTCTATTTCAATTTGTCTCAAGATATTTTTTATTTTTCATTTTGATTTATTCTTTCACCCATCAGTTGTTTAGAAGCATATTGTTTAATTTATACATATTTGCACAATTTCCAGGATTTCTTTCTAGTTTCATACTGTTGTGGTCAGAAACAATAGTAGGCATGATGTTAATCATCTTGAACATGTTTAGACTTATGTAATGTATATATGGCCATATATATATATATATATATAATCTGTGAAATCCATTGGTCTAATGTGCAAGAAATTCAACAAAGAGATTGACATCATACAAAGAACCAAATCTTGGAGCAGAAGAATTCAATGAATGAAACAATAATACAGTTGACAGCTTCAACAACAGAATAGATTAGGACCAAGAAACAATCTCTATACTTGAAGACACATCTTTTGAAATAATTCAGTCAGAAGGGAAAAACATTGAAAAAGAATGTAGAAAACCTACAGGACCTATGCAACAGCATAAAGCAAACAAATATTCATATTATGAGAGAGAGAAGAGATGTAGAAAGGCACAGAAAGATTATTTAATGAAACAGTTGCTGAAAACTACCAGTATTTTCTCATTAATTTTCTGTTTGTTGATCTATTCATGGTTGAAAGTGGGATATTAAAGTTTCCTATTAGTGAATTCTGTTTATTCCTTCATGTCATTAATTTTGCTTTATTTATTTGGGTGCTTTCATATTGGGTGCATACGTATTTCTAATTTTTCTGTCCTCCCGAAGATTTGACCCCTCTATCATTAAATAATGACCTTCTTTATTTCTAGTTGTAGTTTTTGACTTGTAATCTATTTTATCTGACACTAAATATACCTACCCTTGCTCTCTTTTGGTTAATATTTGCATGGAATATCTTTCCATCCCTTCACTTTTAGTCTATGTTTGTACTTAAAGCTGAAATGGGTCTTTTGTATGCAGCATATGATTAGATCTTTAAAAAAATATATGCAGCCACTTTATGTCTTAAGAGTTTAAACAATTTCCATTTGAGGTTACTATTGATAAGTAAGAACTTACTTCTGCCATTTTGTTGTCTTATGATTGTTTTGTAGCTCCTTTGTTCCTCTCTTGTTATTTACCTTTGTGATTTGGTGACTTTCTTATAGTGCTAAGTTTTAATTCTTTTCTCTTTCTTGTTTGTTTACCTGCTATAGTTTATGCTTCGTGGTGACCGTGGGGCTTACATAAAACTTCTTATAGTCGTAATAGACTATTTAATTTGAAAACAACTTAATTTCAGTCACATAAAAATACTCTAACTTCTATCTCTGCCCCAAAATTTCTATTTTTATTGTCACATTTACGTATTTTTGTATTGTGTATTCCTTAGCAACTTATTGTAGCCATAGTCTTTTACCATTTTGATTTTTAACTTTTATACTATTAGATTTGAAAGATTTACACACCATCATTAAAGTAACGAAGTATTCTGAATGTGACAATGAATTTACCTCTACCAACGAGTTTTATACTTTCGTATGTTTTCATGATAGTAATATCCTGTCATTTCTAGTTGAAGAATTCCCTCAAGAATTTCTCATAAGGCAGCTTTAGTGATAATAAATTTTCTCATTTTTTGCTTGTCTGGGAAAGAATTTAGTTCTCTTTCATTTCTGAAAAACAGCTTTGCTGGGTATGGTATTCTTGGCTGACAGTGTGTGTTTGTTTGTTTGTTTGTTTGTTTTGTTTTGTTTTGTTTTTTTTTTCAGGATTTTACTATACCACCCCATTCTCTCCTGGCCTACAAAGTTATGCTAAGAAAGCCCCTGGTAGTCTAATTGGGATTACCTTGTGTCACTTGACACTTTTCTCTTGTTGCTTTTAAAATTCTCTTTGTCTTTGACTTTTGATATTTTGATTATAATGTACTTCAGTGAGGACCTTTTTGGGTTGAATCTGTTCCCAATCTTTAGGCTTTATGTATATGAATGTCCATATCTCTCCCAATGCTTGGGTAGTTTTCAGCAACTGTTTCATTAAATAAGCTTTCTGTGCCTTTCTACATCTCTTCTCTCTCTCATAAATGAATATTTGTTTGCTTTATGCTGTTTCATAGATCCTGTAGGTTTTCTACACTCTTTTTCATTTTTTTTTCCCATCTGACTGGGTCATTTCAAAAGATGTGTCTTCAAGTTTAGAGATTGTTTCTTGTTCTTAATCTATTCTGTTGTTGAAGCTGTCAATTGTATTTTTATTTCATTCATTGAATTCTTCTGCTCCAAGATTTATATTTGGTTCTTTTTATGATGTCAATCTCTTTGTTGAATTTATTGCATAGGTAATGAATTGTTTTCCTGATTTTATTGAATTGTCTGTCTGTATTCTCTTGTATCTCAGTGCATTTCCTTAAGATCATTATGTTGAGTTCCTTTTCAAGCAATTTGGAAATTTTCATTTTTTGGTGGGTGGGTCAATTATTGGATAATTTTATGTTCCATTGGTGGTATCATGTTTCCTTGCTTTTTCATGTTTTCTATGTCCCATCATTAATGTCTGCACATCTGGGGGAGCAGTTACCACTTCTAGACTTTACAGAGGAAACTTTCATGAGGAAATAATTTCACCTGCAAATGGGCCTAGGGTGCCAGTTGGGAAGAGTGTAATAGATCTGTTTTTAAGTGAGTGCAGTGGCATAGCTTCTGTACAGGCTCTTCAGCTAGGATCAATTTTGGTGATGACTATGGGTGCCTCATAAACTCCTAGACTGCAGGAGTTTATGGCTGAAGGCATCCCCTTTGGTGTCAGGTTAGTTATAGCTCATAAGTAGCCACAGTGGTTCTGAGATCCAGGGTGCAGATGCTCAGAGCAGCTGTAGAGTGGAGGTTCTGGGCTCAGGATCTCACCACTTTACTACGGTATCTGGTACTTCAGGTGTAAAGTCACTGTCTCAGGCATGAGTAGATGCATACTAATCACAAAACTAGAGTCTGTGACTCTGAGGCATACTCCAGCCACTCGGACATAAGGAGCTAGGTTGTAACTATGACTCTGACCCAGCTCTGGGGAAGAAGAGGTGCTCCACAGGTCCAGGCTCCAGGGAGCAAAACACGGCAGCAATTCAGAAATCAGAGTCAGTAGGGCACAGTGGCAACTCAGGCCTTGGGGAATGAAGCACCACATAGTGGTGACTCTGGACCTTGGGATGATGGTACACACCAGTATCCCAGGCTCTGTAAGACTACATATACAATTATTTACTATTTAATAGTATATATTGTGGGTTTATACCATGATTTATGGATTCTTAGTGCAGTGGCAGTAAGAATCCAGGAATGGTGTGGCACAGATGTAGCCTGGGTCCCGAGGGGCAGGGAACAGTATAGCAATGATTTCACTACTCAGGGAGGTGGGGTGCCCCAGGAGCTCAGATCCTGGGAGCTAGTCTAGATCCAGGGAAGTAGCGTACTGTCATTGCTTGGCCTGGAGGGTAAGGTGTCCCACCTCAGTGTTCTGTTTCCCTGGGACAGAGTGCCACATTGCCTCAGCTCTGAGAGGTGCAGCTACTCAGCTTAGCCAAGTAGACACTAATAACCTCATGAAGCAGGGCACCATTTCAGCTCTGATGTTGAGGGGCGTGACTACCATGGGAGGCAAAGGCACTGTTTCCCTGGGAGGTGGGTGCTGTTTCTATACAGGTGTCAAGACGGCAGGGTGCAGCAGTGACTGGGAGGGAAGGATCATAACTGTTTGATTTGGTTGTATATGGTGAGCCACCAGGCAGAAGTGGTGCAGTGGTGACAAAGCCTCGGGGATGGAAGGGTGCAATAGCTACTTGCTCCTGGAGCAGACCGCACTCCAGCAATGGTTCTGGTTCCAGGATGGGGCATAGCGGTAGCCACATGGGCTATGAGGGGAGGAGAACAACATTAACTACTTCTCTGGTTGGAGCACAGCTATGTGGACTCCAGGCAGCTCCCTTAGCTGAGCTTGGCACCTATGAAGACTGCAGGTGTCATCAGTGGTGAAGACTGTGACCAGGGTAGTGATGGGGGCTGCTGGGGTCCTTTTGCTTACCTTTTCCTGTCAGGGAGAAGTTCCTCCTGGTTCCAGCTGGTCCTGGCTAGGGAATAAGATGGCAGAAGTAAGTGTTTCCTTCCCTTTGCTACGCTGCCTTCCTGGGTTTACATGCACTACAAGATTTCTGCTACTCTTTTGCTGTACTTTGGCACACACCTTGAGTTATTTTCATCAAAATAAAGTTTTTATTCATCGCTTTGGATGTCTTGTAGGGGGGATGAGTGCAAGGGGTCATTTTGCTCGCCTCACTCTTGTTTATATTACTTACAACCAGTTTTTCACTGAGAAAGTTATTAGGTACTTTTCCCAGTGTTAATAAACAGTTCTGCAGCACTTCAAAATAGGAATAATATATAATTGTGGGTTTATACCATGATTTACGGACAATTTTTTTGTTGGACATTTAGATTATTTCTATTGTCTTTGCAATAAATGATACTGTAATGACAGCTCTTGTAGCTAAATGTTTACGGATGTTCTTATTATTTCTTCACGATAACTCTTAGAATTACAACTGCTGGGTTACACAATTTAAGGACTTTTGATCCAAGTTGCTAAATAGCCCAATTTGCACTCCTACCAGCAGCCGATTTTTCTCTACACTCATACAATTATTATTTAAAAACATATTTTTCTTCATTTCATGGGTAAAAAGGCACCTTACTGTTTTAATTTGCCTTTCTTATATTACTAATGAGATTAAATTTGTTCAAGCATTTTTTTGTCATTTAAATATTTTGTAACTTCCTTTTCATAATCTGCCTATTTTCCTGTTTGAGAGTTTTAAAATCCAGATCTTCTAACTCTAACTTCAATACTCTTTCCTTGAACTCCCAAGGGACATTTGATACGAAAATAAATGTGTCCAGGACTGGTCCTTATGGTGTAATGTGGTTCTCACCTTTCAGTACCCTTCTCCCTCAGATGCCTCCATAATGCCTGTGTTGCTTTGTTACCTACACATCACCTCATTCAATTCTTACAAGTGTTTTGAGAGGCAGATGGGGTAAACCATGGTGTCTATACAACAGGGAACTGAGGCACATTGAGGCTAATGGATTTGGCCAAGATCACAAACTATTGCATAAGCCAAGGTAAGCTTTGAACCAAGTTCTCTCAGAGGTCTAGTGAGAAAATTATCTGATAAGCTAATCACACTTCTGTTTAATGATTCTCATAGTGTATTATCTTTTCCAGAGTTATTTGTATTTAAATAGAGGAATCTGAGGCAATCTCTATTTAATGTGCTCCATCAAGCTGGGGAGGAGCTATATTAGGATCTGGAGCCTGCCCACCCCTTAAATCACAGTGTGGGTGCCCACCTACTTCATCTATGCATGGTCCTCACACTTCTCAACATGAGTTACTTGAAACACTGACTCTGACGATCTGAATATACACATTGTAAGGCCAAAAACAGAAAGAAAATAGAGGAAGCTCTCTCTTTTTTTCTCTCTCTTCTTATCTCTATGTCTCTCATTTTTAATTGGTTTTCTATGCTCAGAAAATGGTTTATCCATTTTCTTCATCAATTATTCAGAACCATTCTTCTCTTTTCTCTGAGGTTAGCAAGTTAGTAAGCACCTCTCAAAAATGTTCTCTATGCACCTGGAACAATAATTGGCTGGCTTAAAAGTCATAGAACTCTGAGCAGGGGTAGCTCCTCTCACCGACTCATGACATTCAGGCTTCAGTTTGTCACAGCTCTCCTGGCCCAATGACCTTACATGGCAGATCTGCTACAGACTCAGAGTGGACACCAGGCCTCCTCGTGACAGCAGGTGGGGATGACCTGAATACCACCTCTCTGGTGCGCTTTCTGCATGGTGACGTTTCACACTGTGCAGAATCACAAAGATGCATCAAGACCTTATCAGGGCACGTTCCTCCCTCACCTTAGATGTTGGGCGTCTGCCGACATCACTGCCTTAGGTTTCTTCTTGATGAAATTCACCTGCAATGACTTCAAATGTTTTATGAAAGAGACATCTTTGTAATTTTTTGGTAATATTTTTATAAATTATTTTTGCAATATTGTGCTCATGTTCTTTCAATAGTGATTGGAGAAAATTGCTTATTTCAATGACCATCTAGGGCCCTACCCATATTCCCTCTGTCTATCTCTGCACCACTGTTTTGAAGGATTTTCTAAAGATCTATGTTGGTACTTTATTTTTTTGTGAATTGACACACTCACGTTAAGAATCCTGAGGCTTGGATACAAAATCAGTGTGCAAAAATCGCTAGCATTCCTATATATCAACAACAGGCAAGCCAAGAGCCAAATCACAAATGAACTCCCATTCACAATTGCCACAAAAAGAATAAAATACCTAGGAATACAGCTAACAAGGGAAGTGAAGGACTTCTTCAAGGAGAACTACAGACCACTGCTCAAGGGAATGAGAGAGGACACAAACAAATGAAAAAACATTCCATGTTCATGGATAGGAAGAATCAATATCATGAAAATGGCATACTGCCCAGGATATTTTATAGATTCAATGCTATTCCCATTAAACGACCATTGACATTCTTTACAGAATTTTAAAAAAGCTACTTGAAAATTCATATGGAAACAAAATAGCCCAAATAGCCAAAAGCAATTCTAAGCAAAACACACTCACACACACACACACACACACACACACACACCCTAAAACTGGAGGCATCATGCTACCCGACTTCAAACAATATCACATGGCTACAGTAACCAAAACATTGTACTGGTATAAGAATAGGCACATAGACCAATGGAACAGAATAGAGAACCCAGAAATAAGATTGCACAACTACAGCCATCTGATCTTTGACAAATCTTACAAAAACAAGCAATGTGGGAAAGGATTCCCTATTTAATAAATGGTGCTGGTAAAACTGGCTACCCATATGCAGAAAATTGAAACTGGACTCCTTCCTTATATCTTGTACAAAAATTGACCCAAGATGGATTAAAGACTTAAATGTAAAACCCAAAACTATGAAAACCTTAGAAGAAAACCTAAGCAATACCATTCAAGACATAAGCACAGGCAAACATTTTATGACAAAGATGCCAGAAGTAATTGCAACAAGAGAAAAAAATCAACAAATGGGACCTAAAAAAACTGAAGGGCTTCTGGACAGCCAAAGAAACTACAACAGAGTAAACAGATAACTTACAGAATGGGAGAAAATTTCTGCAATCTATGCATATGACAAGGGTCTAATATCCAGCATCTATAAGGAACTTAAACAAATTTACAAGAAACAAACAACCCCATTACAAAGTGGACAACAAAGGGCATGAACAGACACTTCTCAAAAGAAGACATTTATGTGGCCAAGAAACATATGAAGAAAAGTTCAACATTACTGACCATTAGAAAAATGCAAATCCAAACCACAGTGAGATACCATCTCATACCAGTCAGAATAGCTATTACTAAAAAGTCAAAAAACAACAGATGCCGGCAAAGTTGTGAAGAAAAAGGAATGCTTTTACACTGTTGGTGGGAATGTAAATTAGTTCAAACAATGTGGAAGACAGTGTGTCAATTCCTCAAGACCTAGAGACAGAAATACCATTAGATCCAGCAATCCTATTACTGTGTATATACCCAAAGGAATTTAAATTGTTCTATTATAAAGACATATGCATGTGTATGTTTATTGCAGCACTATTCACAATAGCAAAGACATGGAATCAATTTAAATGGCCATCAATGATAGTGTGGATAAAGAAAATGTGATACATATACATCATGGAATACTATGCAGCCATAGAAAGAAAGATCATGTCCTTTGCAGGGACATGGATGGAGCTGGAGGCCATTATCCTCAGCAAACTAACACAAGAACAGAAAACCAAATACCACATGTTCTCACTTATAAGTGGAAGCTAAATGATGAGAACACATGGACATATTGTGGGGGTGGGTGTGGAACAACACACACTGGGGCTTGTTGGAGGTGGAGGGAGGGTAAGAGGAGGGAAAGAATCAGGAAGAATAGTTAGTGGATACCGGTTTAATAGCTGGGTGATGGGAGGATCTGTGCAGCAAGCCACCACAGCACACATTTACTTATATAACAAACCTGCACATCCTGCAGATGTATCCCTGAACGTAAAATGAAAATCGGAAATAAAGTAAACCAAAAAGAATCCTGAGGCTTAAGACAGACTGATAACATTATGAGTTTTTCTTCTTGTGAGGTTGTGAGGATTGACACAAGGTTACTCAAAATTGGCTGATGATTGTAGAAAGCAAAGAGGTCACACACCCATACTTAGATTATTAATACAGTTAACTCTTTTATCCAGTGATGGAGTAACCGTGGTCAAGGTAAGGAAGGACCAGGAGTGGTCTTACATCTACAGGGGAAGTAATCAGGTGGCAGATAATCACTGCTAATTGACACCTCTCACGTGTGTGTGTGTGTGTGTGTGTGTGTGTAGAGTAACAGGGAGGTCATACTATCTGTATAAGTTAGCTAACTCACCTTGCAGCTTTTCATGGTTCACAGGGTTTTTTCTCTGTCAAATGGTGATAATAATCCTTGTCTTATAAACCTAATAGGTTAAAGTCAAGTTTAACGTGGAAGGACTTTGAGAAACAGACAATGCTATGCAAATGCAAAGGGCTTTTATTTCCTGCTGTTTATTGAAGTGAATGGGCTCCTACAGGAATCCAGAGCACACGGCTGGCAGGCCTGCTGGAGCTGGATAACTGAGACATCAGGTGTAGAGCTGTGAGGCCACATACTGAAGCGTCTGCGCCTTTGAAGAAGACGTTTCAAAAGCTAGAATGACAGGTTCCCGAGAACTGAGTTTTGAAACACAGCTCTTTTCAAGCAAGAAAGAAGCCCACATAATTTGTTTCAGAGAAGGACATGTTCTAGCTACAAGAGTTCAATTCCTCTGAATGTCTTAGGATATTTCACATCCATGGGCACGGGGGTTGGAGCTGCCCAGGTGAGTGGGCAGGGCACTGCAGGCAGATGTTCCTGCGGGAGCCAGAATCATACTTTCCTCTTATTTTGTCAGAAACAATGTGTTATTTTGGTAACTCTTTATTTTCCACACTGCAGCTTCCCATGTAATTATTGCTTGTAATTAGGTATTCCATGCTGTATAATAAACTTAACTATCGGTGCCTCTGAAATACATGAAAATAAAATGATCATGAAAGTCCATGCGGAAAAGCCTCCTTCCAAAGAATGATTCCAGGCTCTCTACCTACCTGACAGTGTGTCTGAATCAGGCAAAAAACAAATTTAAGCATCTTGGTTCCTTCTCCATCTGCTATACACATGAATGAAATTTGGCATTAGCAAACAGAGCAAATTGGCTTGGTTGATTTTCTTTGTCATTTTAAGCTATGTATTTTTATTCTGGTTTGTGCAAATATCTAAATAAAACCTCTGAATGGCGTGAAAAAATAAGTGATGTATGGATCAGTGTCTAAAGATGACCCATAAATCCAACTTAACTAACCAGTGCACAAGGTAGCTGCAAGGTCCTGCGTTCTCTCTACATCAAATTCATTCTTGTGCCCAGAGGAAAAACTAGCAAGGCATATTAGAGTGAGAGCTTTGCATTTTATACACATCTATATTAACCAGGAGTCTTTCGATTGCAAGTGACGGAAACCCAATTCCAGGTAGCTTAAGCAAAGATGGGGATTTATTGGTAAGATACTGGGGTATCTCAGAGAATAAAAAACAGCTGCAGGACTGTGTGAAGCTCAGAGACTGGAACTGGCAACTTGGTGACACCACGGATCTGTATGTCTCTATTCAGCTCTCGTCCTTGCTTTTCTCCCTCTCTTAGCTTCATCCTCTCGTGTAGCAGACACGTCCTCTCCCTGTGGCTGTGATCACTGTTGCTGGAAACTCAGATCTCATTTCTGTAGTTTTAACAAAGGGAAAGGAGTGTTTTCCATGTTAGTTGTGTTAAGAAAAACAACAGTGAAATCCTGTGAGTGACCCCATCACCGCAGACCTGTTGCTGGCTTGAGGAGTAAGGAAAGGTGCTTGACCGGTCCAGCAGGGGTCATATACTTTGCCCTGTGCAGGAAACAACGTTTGTGACCGACCAGAAGAAGGTGGTGGTAGGGACAGGTGAAGCAGGCTGCCTAGATGGCAGCGGTAGCTCTGGAGCATCCACACGTGATGGGATGCACATTTGAGGAGCCTCTCCAGGGCCCGAGATAACCCAAAGTATACAGAAGTGAGACTATTCCATATAAAACCTTAGAATTCTGTTTTTCATTCTTGGAACTTATGTTTTCTTTCAAGACCAGAACCCTTTATTCTCCAGTGAGGCTATGTGGAAATACATAAAAATTTCTTGTCAAATTACTTACAGAAGAAAGCCAATATCAAAATCCCAGATATGGTGGCAGGGAATGGTGATAGTGAGGACAGTCAAAGCTTTCAGGAGGTGGGGTAAGTACTGATGCCTTCTTGTTTTCAAGTCAAGCAAGATAGCCGTGGAAGAAAGAACATGGATTATCTTAGATATCTCAGTCACAGGGAGGTCCATGTCTTATCTTCCTCTTGTCTCACTTGAAGATTGAAGATTGTTAGTTTTGTTTTGTTTTTAGAGACAGAATCTTGCCCTGTTATCCAGCGTGGAATGCAGTGGCAGGATGATAGCTCACTGCAGCCTTGAACTCCTGGGCTCCAGTGATCCTCCCGTCTCAGTGTCCTGAGTAATTAGGATTACAGGTGCACACAAATATACCCATCTAATTTATAAAAAAAAAAAAAAAGTTGCAGAGATAGGGGTTTTGCTATGTTGTTCAGGCTAGTCTTGAACTCCTGGCTTCAAGTGATCCTACCCCCTTTGCTTACCAAAAGATTAGGATTACAGGAGTGAGCCACTGTGCTTGGCCACGAAGATCATTTTTGAAAAGGAATTTTATCTCTTTCTCTAGATAGATAGATAGATGGATAGATAGATAGACAGACAAAAATGAATGCTCAATGACAATGCCCCAAATAAATGCCCAACGATTATCACAAACCTGGCATAGGACTTTGGGTATTTGTATTGGACTATAATTGTTACATTGTCTAATCTGATCCATGGATATTCCCAGTGTCTTAGCTTAGTATTTGCAGAAATCAAGGGCTGAGGCAAAAGCTCATGTTTTAGCCTTTATTAGGGAGTAAAATCGCAGGGACAAGGGGAGTGAGCCAGAGAAGTGGGGAGAGCTGTGATAAGTTGGTCACTACTTGATAACTGGGTACCAAGGGTAACTGGTTGCCCTATTGCATGGGGCCATCTTCTTCAAGACCAAATAAAAAGATGATGCTTGGCATAGTTCATCTGATTGAGTAAGTAAGGGAAGAGATCCCATCTCTCATTGGCCAAAGCTTTGACCTACAGACCATGAATGCCCTTGACTTTGCAGCCCGGGTGTTCATGCGTCAGTCAAATGAGGATGTCCCAGGATATGAAGCTAGCGGCAGGTGCTGCAAGCCCAATGCAAAGGACTGTCAGGTTATGTGGTTGTGAGGCTGAGGCTGAGTCGGGCTGAGCTGCTCATCACAGTGCTGGCTAGTGCTAGAACAAGTGACCCAAGGCCCCAGGACAGGTAAGAGCAAGAGGACCGAAGCGATATATGGAAAACACCTGTTTCCTTCAGAATCAGAATTTCAAACCTAAGAGAGACCTTTGAGATACTTTCCGGATAAACAAATTAAAACCCAGAGAGTATAAGAAACTTGCTAAGAAACTCACAGCCAACCACTCCAGTTACTGACAGAGCTTAGAAAACGCCCCGCTCCCAACTCTTTCATTTCCTTGCTTCTCCATGGCTCTTTCAACATCAGACCCCCGACTTGTGAACATTTACGGCAAAATTTCCCAAATGCCTGATGAAGTGAGAAGCAAGTCAACACCTCCTAAATATGCATGAGCTGTTTAACGGTTCAATCTCAGTGGGTAGCAATATGTCTATCAGGATCTATTTATTCTCATTACTTCAGTGCTGTTCTGGAGCGATGCATTATAAACAATTTATGGTGTGTTGACAGGACAAATGAATGCTAGGAGAACAGGCTGAAGGGGAGAAAATCTCACCCTGGCAAACGGAATGCAGAGGTGTGACTCTGAGCAGGCGGAAGGAAGAAAATGTGATGGTTCGCATGCTTAGCTGTTTCTGTGCAAGCCTACAGCCCTGCAGTTTTATGACACAGCCTCTGCTTGCACTGTGTGTCTTCACAACAGAATCTGCAGAATCTCCACATCCCCAAAGGGCAGCCCTATGTCTGGGGAAGTGCAGTTGTCAGCACAAACACCCTTGAATTCCTGATGCCTTAGACTTTCGAATGGAGATGTCGCTTTGTTCACTAAGCCCCAAAGTCATCTCACTCAAGTGTCTGATGAACATTAAGTTTCTGAATGTCAAAGCTGAAAGCTGTGGCTACTTGTTTGATCATTTAGAGCTGCAGCTTTGGAAAGTGTGTCTGAGATGAAATCCAGTAAATGGTGGGCATTCTTTTCAGTGATGGGCATCTGTCCTTCTCCAGCATTTGGAATGATTGTCTATGTTGAATACTTACCCAGAGTTGGGGCGGGACACTGCTTCCCTCTTACCCCTACATATTTCTCCTATAAAAGTCCCAAACAAGTTTTTAAAAAATCATGGTGTGTTTCTTTCTTCTCCCTAGGATATACACCTATTAGGTGTTATTCACTTTTTACAAAGGAGAAAAAAGATATAAAAAGCACTTAAGAAATTTGCTCAAGGATACAGAGGTGGCATGTGTTAGAATCTGAAGTCAAATTCAGATTGCTTGGATTCCCAGTCTGGCTTTCAGCACTATTCTGCCTCCACATGACCTTGAGAAACGGTGTTTCCCTCTTGGTGCCTTGTACTCCTCATCTATAAAAGGCAGATTCAGATAAATTGCCTACATACCTCAAAGGTGAGTTCTGAGATAAAATAAATGGGTAAATCTGAAAGCATATTAAAAATTGTTACAAGACGTGGGGAAAACAAAGGAAGAACTTCCCTCCTTTGTTGTTATTGTTGTCGATTTGTTTCCCTCCAAATTCATTTTTTTCAATGTCGTTTATTTTATTTTTCTTATTTTTTTTTTCCTGGCCACAGTCTATTGCCAAGGCTGTAGTAAAATGGCACGATCTTGGCTCACTACAACCTCCGCCTCCCTGGTGCAAGCGATTCTCCTGCTTCAGCCTCCCGAGTAGCTGGTACTACAGGTGAGCATGACCACTCCTGACTAATTTTTTGTATTTTTGGAAGAGACAGGGTTTCACCATATTAGTCTGGTATTGAACTCCTGATCTCAAGTAATCCACCTGCTTCAGCCTCTCAAAATGCTGGGGTTACAGACGTGAGCCACTGTGCTCGGCTAATTTTTGTGTCTTTTTAAGTAGAGATGGGTTTTCGTCATGTTGGCCAGGCTGATCTTTAACTCCTGACCTCAAATAATTCACCCACCTTGGCCTTCCAAAGTGCTGGGACTATAGATGTGAGCCACCATACCTGGCCTATTTTTAATTTTAGACCCAGGGGTCCCTGTGCAGGTGTGTTGGATGGGTGTATGGTATAATGTTGGGATTTGGGCTTCTGTTGAACCTATCACCCAAACAGTGAACACAGCACCCAATAGGTGTTTTTTCAACCCTTGTTCCCTTCCCTTCCTCTCTCATGTTGGAGTCCTCAGTGTCCATTGTTTCCATCTTTATGTCCATATGTACTCATTGTTGAGCTCCCATTTATAAGTGAGAACATGCGGTATTTAATTTTCTGTTTCCACATTAATTCACTCAGGATAATGGCCTCCAGCTGCATCCATGTTGCCGTATAGGATATGATATTGTTCTTTTTTATGGCTGCATACTATTCCATGGTGTAGCTGGACCACATTTTCTTTATCCAATACACAGTTGATGGGTACTGAGGTTGATTCCATGGCTTTTCTGTTGTGAACAGTGTGATGATAAACACATGAATGTGGATGTCTTTTTGATAGAGTGATTTCCTTTCCTCTGGTAGATACCACATAGTGGGATTGCTGAGTTTAATGATAGTTCCATTTTTAGTTCTTTGAGAAATCCTCCATACTGTTTTTCATGGGGTTGAACTAATTTTCATTCCCACCAAAAGTGTATAAACATTCCATTTTCTCCATGGCCCTGCCAACATGTGTTATTTTTCGCTTTTTAATAATGGCCACTCTGACTGGTGTGAGACGGTATCTCACTGTGGTTGTAATTTGCATTTTTGTGGTGATAGTGATGTCATCACTTCAAATTCTTGAGTGTTAATTGGGTGTTCCCACCACATGACTTCTCAGATCTACCACACAGGTGAACTACAGTGTTCTGAAGAAACACATGTATGCAAATATGCATTTAATCTGCAGAATTCTGTGAGCTAGATAAGACAAGGCTGGTGCCCTTGTATTTCAGGGGAAATTGAGTCTTCTGTGGACTCCTTGGCTAGAGCCGGTGAATATCAATACTGCAGAGCAAGCGAGGGGCCGAGCTGAGTTCTCCATCAGCCCATGTCCTTTTTTATATGTCATGCAGTCTGGTTGTGCTCCAGGTAAGTTACAATGTAAGAAAATCTTGCAATCAGTGCTGGTGATGTGTGCTGGAAAGGTTCCTGGGGCTTGGGGCAAAGGGAATGGGATTCTGTGATTTCCTTGGTGGCCCTTCCTTCACTTCAATGCTGCCACCCACCCTTCTGAAGCCCCCTTTTTACTTTCTCAGCCCTGGCTTTTGTTCTCCTCTCTTTTTCTACGGTATCAAACTCCAGAGTGACACACATCAAGTGATGGAGGAAGAAATCACGGCAATCCCATGTTGTTATCTAAACATTTTCTTGATTTGGTTATTGTACCTGTAGTTGCAACAATTTTTAACTGTTGATATTTATGTTATATAAATAATTGAATGGCTTACAACGGGCACTAAGGGAGACTTCAAATAGTCAAGTTCACCTGCGAATTTACGCTTCTCATGAGCTGAAGCTGAGAGACGGGTCTATGGGTGTTCATTGGATCAGTGGTCAGTATATTATTTCTTAAAGGGCCAGATAGTAAATATTTTAGGCTTTGCAGGCCATATGGTCTCTGTTGCAACTATTCAGCTCTACCATTGCAGTGTGAAGGCAGCCACAGACAACATGGAAATGGATAAATGTGGCTGCGTTCCACTAAAATTTTTTACAAAAGCAGGTGGCAGGCCAGATTTAGCCCATGGGACACAATTTTCTGGCTCTGCCTTATTCTATCTAGTTTACTAGATGTTCCAAAATTTCCATGCTAAAACTTTAAACTATTTGTGCTTGAAGTTTTACGTGACAATTTCTTAAGAAGTGAGATTGTAATTATAAAATTATTACCCGATATTGCTGTGCACAGAGTGAATAGTCACTCAATGACAGTAATTACTTTTTGGTAAAAGCAGGCTCTTTCCATATGAACGAAATAGAATATTTGGCAATTATCTAAAAACTGTTGGAGGCAACTAGACAGTGTTTCTGCAAACTTCGGGTTAAAAAAAAGCACCCTAATTTTGCCTGAATTATTTAGACTGACTAGTGAGACTTAGCTGAGGAACTAAGCATCAAATTTGGCAGAACTCTCGTTTTTGCTTTCCAAAGCCAATAATCTACAAACTCCAGCCGTGTATCTTATGTCTTGGGCTGGGCAGGTGTGATTTAGGAACCGACAGTCCTGCTTTCGGGCAGCAATTGTTTCTGACGCTCACCAAAGCCAAGTTTCACGCCTCTGCGGTTACATCTGTTTCCATAGAAATGGACACCAGCTCAGCTAAAACAAGGTAACTGATGTTTTAAAACAGAGATTATTTGGACTCTCAGTTTCTATGAAATTCACAGTTAGCAATCAAGGATCACTGTTTAGATCGTGATTTCCTTTTTCATCGCTGAGATAAGACACCAGACTTCGTGCAACAGTTTCGTCTGTCAAATGGGGATGATAATAAAACCTGCCTTATAAGAGCATCACGAGGGTTAAATGAGGTTAGCACAGGGCCTGACATTTGATAACTCTCCTGATGACTAAAGATAAGTGGCAAATCATGGCATATTGCAATAATTTGTTATGGAGAGTGATGTTAAAATATTAAAAATATTTTAAATATTAAAATAATGTTATGGAGAGTGATGAATAGCAGGTAAACGACTTATATTAAAAGTTAAGGGAAAAATCAGGCCAGGCACAGAGGCTCACACCTGTTGTGCTAGTCCTTTGGGAGGTTGAGGCAGAAGGATTGCTTGAAGCCAGGAGTTAGAGACCAGCCTGGATCTTGAAACAAAGACCACATCTCTACAAAAAAGATAAAAATTAGCCAAGTATGGGCTGGGTGTGGTGGCTCATGCCTGTAATCTCAGCACTTCGGGAGGCTGAGGCGGGCGGATCACCTGAAGTTGGGAGTTCTAGACCAGCCTGACCAACATGGAGAAACTCTGTCTCTACTATAAATGCAAAATTAGCTGCCCATGGTGACATATGCCTGTAATCCCAGCTATTCGGGAGGCTGAGGCATGAGAATCACTTGAACCCGGGAGGCGGAGGTTGCAGTGAGCCAAGATTGCGCCCTTGCACTACAGCCTGGGCAACGTGAGCAAAACTCCATCTAAAAAAAAAAAAAAATTAGCCAAGTGTGGTAGTATGCACCTGTAGTTCCAGCTACTCTGAAGGCTGAAGTGGGAGGGACGCTTGAGCCCAGGAGTTTGAATCTGCAGTGAGGTATGATTGTGACACTGCACTCCAGCCTGGGTGACAGAGCAAGACCCTGTCTCTTAAAAAGAATAAGTGAAATAAAAATAAAAATAAAATGATGTATATACTGTTTTCTCAATAGCGAAAATATGCATAGAGAAAAACCAGAAATAATGCGGTATATGGGATTCTTATTAGTAAACTCAAATTATTTTCATCTTTGCAAAGTAAGTGTATGTTCAACATTTAACACTAGCATCTAGCATTATGAATTGGTTTATGTGACTACATTTTGTGTGTGTTTGATTTTTATAAAATTTGAATGTTGCAAAGAGAGCCTGTCAGTGTGTTTACTGTGGACAAAAAGCTGTTTTTTTGTATATACAGTATAAAATGCTGTTTTGAATTCAATCACTTAGTAGCATTTCCCAGAGGATCTAAAATGCCTCAGAGCAAAATGAAACAAGCTTTCTGTGTTGTTCTGGGCAGGGATGAATTCTAGTTGGCAAAACCGGGTCTCCCAGTTTCCTTCACCTGCAGGATGGAGTAAATGGACTAAGCTCCCGGGCTGTTACCACCGGACTTTGTTATCTTACCTACTTGGGGCTGGGGCTTAGAACGTGGTCCTAAAAGTAAGAGAAGTGACATGACTGCTGCTACAAAAAGTAGTTGGAAAACAGAGTTTTCTAGTAAGGAGGAAATCAATTTTGTTCTGTTTGTCTTTCCTGAAATCTGATTCATTCAATGTTTGCCCACTGTGGTATTTTAGCTGGGAATACAATGTGTTTTCTTTTTCTCCCCACTCCCTGCCACCACACTCTTTCTCTCTGTAGTGTACTATATTTTAGATAAATGAAATGGCATTCTATAGAGTTCCTCTCTGAGCAACATGAAATAAAATTAGAGAATTGTTAAAATACAAAACTCTCAAATACTGGCAAAGCGCTCTCATGTATTGTTGGTTGAAATGACCTAATACTTCTTCTTCTTTTTTTTTTTTTTACAAAAAAAAATACTTTCAACTTTTAGATTTGGGGGTACACGTGCAGGTTTGTTACGTGGGTAAAATGCTTAATGTTGAAGTTAGACGTACGTTGATCCCATTACCCAGGTACTGAACCTGGTACCCAATAGATGGTTATTCAACACTTGCTCCCACTCCCTTCTCCCTTTACTAGTCCCCAGTGTCTGTTTTTGCCATTTTTATGTCCATGAGTACTAAATGTTAGCTTTCACTGAGAACATGTGGTATTTGGTTTTCTGTTGCTGCGTTAAATCACTTGGGATAATGGCCTCCAGCTCCATCTATGTTGCTGCAGAGGACATGATTTCATTCTTTTTATGGCTGCACAGTATTCCATGGTGTATATATACCACATTTTCTTTATCCAGTCCACCATTGATGGGCATCTATATTGATTTCATGACTTTGCTATTGTGAATAGTGTTGCAGTGAACACATGAGTGCTTGTGTCTTTTTTGGTCAAATGATTTATTTTCTTTTGAATATATACCTAATAATGAGGTTGCTGGAGACGACCCAATATTTCTGAAGAACAATAAGGCAGAATATATCAAAAGTCTTAACAATGTTTGTACCCTTCAATTCACTAATTTCTCTTCCAGGAATTTATCCTGAACAAACGATCCAGAATGTTGGCATGGATGTTCCTTCAAGTGTTATTTTTACATCCAAAGAGGAAAAACTGAAACTACAATGCCCATAAGGGGCAAACAATTTAGTGAATTATAGTGGATGGGACTTTGTGCAATCATTAAAGATGTTCACAAAGTTTTCTTATAAAAAGAAATCTTTATGTCGTAATTAATTTAAAAACCAAATTTTAAGTCGCAGATATGGTCTACTCATATCTATGTAATAATTTAACATATTAATATATAATCTATACAATGGAAAGAAATAGCCCAACAAGAGACTCATTTACTTTAAAGTAATATTTAATTATATGAAATGTATATTTAAATACAAAAAATTATAATATTACACTAATGCTCAGTCCCCTTCAACAATCATGCCCAGTTCTAACTACCTGTCCTCCTATTCCAAGATAATACCTGGTGTTTGTTTGGTTATTGGATTTTTAAAACAATCTTCTTTATACTTTTCTATTTTCTCCAATTTTTCTATATTTCTATAACATGTTACTTTTAGAGTGTATATGTATTTATGAGGTCAGAAGATAATTTCAAAGAGTAGTGAAAAATGTAATAATCATACGATGCCATTTCATACCCATCAAAGTGGAAAATTTATTTTAGAAAATCTGATAACACTATTTGCTTGCAAGGATGTAGGAAAGGAGTGAAGAATGCTAAACCATTTCCAGAAGTGTTAATTGACAGAACTACTTAAGAAAGCAATTTGGTAAAACACAGGATACATCTTTTTACTCAACAATGACACCTCTAGGTATATGTTCTGGAGAAACTCTCACACATGGACAAGGAAACACATTCAAGGACGTTCATTACAACATTGCTTGCAACAGTAAAAATCTGGAAGCAAATTATTCATCAGTAGGGAACTAGATATAGCAGTTTCTACATATGTATTATTTAGATCTGTATTATTTATGTGATAATATAGAATTAGAAGAAATATTAGGTTGTGAATAATATAGTCTGATACAATATCTATAAAATTTAGAAATAAATCACCTTCAATTCCTATTAAGGTGGAGTAAGCACACTCTATTCTGTTTTTCCCACTGAATGCAACTAAAAGTCTTGAACAGAATATGTGGGGCAACTAGCTGAGGACTGAAAAGTAAATTGGATCAGGCAGACTGGGGAGAAAATCTGAACTTGAAATACGGCTGATGCGGCAGTGAAGTCCCTGCCATTTCCCCCTCTGTATATTGTGGTGTTAGCTCAAAGGCAAGAAAATCCTGGAACAGCTCATAAAATGTGAAAGAAAAGAAAAGAGCTTTAGGTAGGGCGCAGTAGCTCATGTCTGTAATCCCAGCACTGCGGGAGGCCAAGGTGGGCAGATCACTTGACCTCGGGAGCTCAAGATCAGCCGGAGTACCATAGGGAGACCCTGTCTCTACCCAAAAAAACAAAAAAGGCCAGGCATGGTGGTGCACACCTATAGTTCCAGCTACTCAAGAGGCTGAAGTGGGAGGACTGCTTGAGCCCAGAAGGTTGAGGTTGCAGTGAGCCAAGCTCACTGCACTCTAGCCTTGGTGAACAGAGCAGGATCCTATCCCAAAAGCAAGTAAACAAGCAAGCAGCTAGTTCCAAGGGAACCACTTTCTAGTTAGAGAAATAGGCAGAGGAGCCCTTAGCAGGCAGAGAGAGAGAGAAGAGGTGGGAATTTTTTTCTGTATTTTTTATTTCTCTCATTCCTGAAAGCCCCCAGTAGCAATGATGGCAGCAGTGGCCAGGACAGCACCAAAAATTCTAAGGAACATAAACCCTTCTCTCTGGCTATAACCGCTGTCTGAATGATTGGGGAGATACTCACTGCTTTATTTCTCTCTCTAGCCTCAAATCACTTGGTCTTTGAGGTGGACCCAATGGTGGAAAGTGCACAGCACTTTAGGGAGACTAAAGCCCAGGCTTCCTAGCCAGGGGACAGGAAAGGGGCCCCCGGGAGAGAGTGCAGAGATTGGATTGTGGAGAGAGGAAAGCTTCAGAAAAAGATTCCATGAGGTTGTGGATGAACCCATGGGCTCAATCCTTGATTCCTGAATGTTTCCTCAAACAAATTTTAGTCACATTTCTTCTGCTTTTTAGAAACTCCAGTGACGTGAATGGCAGACCTTGAGTATGTTTGAGGAAACATATTTTATGTTGACAATTTCCCAAATTTGGTAAAAGATATAAAGTTACAGATTCAAGAACCTCAGTAAACCTCAGGACAAACTCAAAGAAACATACACACAAACACATCATAATTAGACTGCTAAAATCCAAAGATGAAAAAATTGTGAAAGCAACCACAGAAAGACAGATATAAGTAAGTTGAATAATTTTAGACTTCTCATTGGAAACCATGGCGGTCATAAAGTGGTGGAACAATATTTTTTAAGTGCTCAAAGATCCAGAATTCTGTATCCAGTGAAAATATCTTACTTGAATAAAGATTGAAAAAGAACACCCTTGGCTGAAGGAAAATTAAGATAATTCATTGCCAGCATACCTGCTCTAAAAGATATGTAAAAATAAGTTTAAGCTTCTCAAGTGGAAGAAAAACGATACCAGAAAGAAATTCAGGGTTAAAGGAAGAACAACAGAAATGCTTTGTTGGCAAATGTAATAGACTGTTTTCTCCCTTTAAGTTTTTGAGTCAAGATATGAATGATGGTTGAAAGTAAAAATTATAAAGCTGGGCATAGTGGCTCATACCTGTAATCCCAGCACTTTGGGAGGCCGAGGTGGGTGGATGACCTGAGGTCAGGAGTTCGAGACCAGCCTGCCCAACATGATGAAACCCCGTCTCTACTAAAAATACAAAAATTAACCAGGTGTGGTGGCGGGCACCTGTAATTCCAGCTACTTGGGAGACTGAGACAGGAGAATTGCTTGAACCCAGGAGGCAGAGGTTGCAGTGAGTTGAGACTTGGCCATTGCACTCCAGCCTGGGCAACAAGAGTGAAACTCCATCTAAAAAAAAAATTGTAACACTGTCCACTAGAATTTTCAATATACATGAATGTACTACACATGATAATTGTGGGATGAAGAGGGAAGGGCAACGGGATCTATGTGGTGGTACAGTTTTAACATTCCAAATGAAGTCAAAATTTAAGTTCAGTTGATTCTTGTTATTTATAGTAGTATTATTCTATAAAATCTCCATGGACATTGAATTAGCAAATATTAAACTATTGATCCTACAGTTAGGTTCCTGTAAGACTTCGTCACACCAGTTTTAGAAACTGATCAATACATACCCTTGTTTTATGTATGTTTCCATTTAAAGGTGCCTTATTCAATATATTTTGTTGATTCATTGACATTGAACTCACAGCCAACAGCACCTCAATTTGTTTCTGAGCAAAGCTTATCTACCACACATCTTTTCTCTGTAAGGCACAGCACAGTCTCCTTATACTTAAGGACACTAGACAGCACTTCAGGATTGGAGGCCATTTTAAACAGTGAATTTACAAAAAAGAAAGCATAAAAGTGTGAAAAATGTGGCACTAAGTAGACCAGGAAAAGGATAAGTGACGACATTATGAAAGCTGACACAAGTAAGTGACTATCACCTGGTTCAACTTCAGCTAAGTTGGGTGACTCAAACTTGTCAGCATTCTGTGCATGTCAGCAAAGGACTGTAAAAGTGCCTGCTGCAAATATTGACTCTCTGGTTAACAAGTTTTAGTTAGTAGCGGAATTCACAAATACAGAATTCATAAATCATAAGGGTCTGATGTATGTTAATTATAATCCCTACAGCAGACACTTAAAAAATGATACAATAAGACACAGTAAAAACACTAGAGTTAGATCTTAATAATATTTTCAAGTCAGCAGAAAAATACCACAGTTTCAAATTTGTATGCACCTAAAAGCATAGCCTCAAAATGTATAAAGCAAATTTTGACAAAGCTACAATAATAAATGAAAATCTACAATCATAATGGGAGATTTAAAAGTATCTTTCCTTCTATAACTGCTTGAAAAGGCAGGCAAAAATCAGTAAGAATATACAATATTTGCATAACCTGTGTTTTATAGAGATTAAAAGAGTACACTCAAAAACTGCAAAATAGTTATTCTTTTCAGTTATACACAAACCATTTGTAATAATTTACCATTTTCAGTAATTCACTTGCATCAATGAGCCTTTAAAAAGTGCTGTGGCTCATGCCTGAAATTCCAGCACTTTGGGAGGCCAAGGTGGGCAAATCATTTGAGGCCAGGAGTTCGAGACCAGCCTGGCCAACATGGCAAAACTCCGTCTCTACTGAAAATACAAAAATTAGCCAGGTATGGTGGCATATGCCTGTAACCCCAGCTACTGAGGCACAAGAATCGGTTGAACCAGAGAGGTGGAGGCTGCAGTGAACCAAGATTGCACCACTGCACTCCAGCCTGGGCGACAAAGTGAGACTGTATCAAAAAAAAAAAAAAAAAAATTTACATTCAAAATTTGCTTGTGGAATGTAACTATAGCTATGCTCAGAGGAAAAAATCATAATTTTAAATACATATTTTAAAAGAAGAAAGGCTGTTGTCAATGAGGTAAGCATCTATTTTACGAAGCTGGAACAAGAATATGAAGTCAAATGTGAAGAAATTAGAAGAAAGGAAATTATAAGACAAAAATTGATAGAATAATACTAAATTATTAAGGAGATTAATGATATTTGATATCTCTGTACAGGCTGATTGAAAAAAGAGAGGGAATGCCCAAATCACCAGTGTCAGGTATGAACAAAGCAGGCATCACTTCAAATCCTATACACATAAAAAATTAATAGATAAATAGGAAATTTTCTTTAGAAACGCTACTTACTAAAAATGACAAAAGAAGAATTAGAAAATCTGAACAGTGTACTATTCTGTATATGTGATACATGGTGTGGGAATTTTTTTGTATTTTTTATTTCTAAAAAAGGCTACAAGTTTTAAAATAAAGTTAAGACTCACAGGGCTGGAGTCATCTAGCACATCAGCTGCTTTTATTAACTGCTTTTAAGTAGATGAATGTGTAGATTC
Source organism: Alouatta palliata (assembly GCA_004027835.1). NCBI lineage: Eukaryota > Metazoa > Chordata > Mammalia > Primates > Atelidae > Alouatta > Alouatta palliata. Next base: position 1,499 of record PVKV010012733.1, on the reverse strand, counting down.
AGATTTTGTGAAACCCCAAATATGCAATATAATTTAAAAAGATAGGCGCTACTTCCCTTTAATTTCAATTTAGATAAATAAAAGTCAATGTCATTTTATAGTTCTTTCATATGATAGTATTTGAAAAACTGGATCAAGTGATGTTAGAACTTGCTAAAACTCCTAAAAGGTTAATAATCATAAGAAAGGTAGACCCATCTATTGTCTTCTTGACACAGCTTTCATTCATCTTTCATTCCTCTTAATCTCCTTAACACTCAAACAATTCTTCCTATTTTGATGTCAGTACATTTTAGTTTTATGTGCATTAAGAAAAAAAATGGTCTGTATCTGCCTTGTAACACCTCTGAAGGAATAAACCAGCTCACCCATTTTTCTTTATTTGCCCTAAATGGATATTATACTTTTCACTTGTCCTGAGATGACATGCTGGTACACAATGAATACATTTTTGAGGGGCCTACACTGAGTTTTAAAAAGAGTTTTGATTCCTTATAAATCAAGCTAGATTTAGGCTTCATCACAATGCAAGCACTTACAGCGCTTACTGCCTGTTGTTCTTACCTTCTGCTCCTTTTAGAACAATGACTCCATTATCTCACCAATTCCTGTCTTTACAGACTTCCAGCCATACAGCTGGGGCTTTGGAATTGATTCTGACCTCTGAGAGGACAAAGCCAGGTTGCACAGCATGCAGGCTCCTGAGAAGCTGCTTGTGTGACTCTGCCTCTTTTCTACTTTGATTCTGTGACTGGTTTGTTCCTCTACTCTGTTTATGGTGTCATGCTTTCACATGTGAATCTCAGTCATTATAACTTTGCCATATGCTTCAGTTTCTCACAAAAACCTTCCCCTCTCCTCCCCTCGCCTCTCCCCTCTACTACCATTAAAGGACTATTCACTAGTCTTGGCTGAGGGGTCATGTTCCCATCTCCTGTTCAGAAGCTTCCCATCACAGACCATGGTGCCGAGACTGCCAGTTGCCCTTACAGGGAGGACAGCATGAAAGAAAATCTAGGCAAAACCATTCAGGACATAGGCGTAGGCAAGGACTTCATGACCAAAACACCAAAAGCATTGGCAACAAAGCCAAAATAGACAAATGGGACCTAATCACACTCCACAGCTTCTGCACAGCAAAAGAAACAGTCATTAGAGTGAATCGGCAACCAACAGAATGGGAAAAAATTTTTGCAGTCTACCCATCTGACAAAGCGCTGATATCCAGAATCTACAAAGAACTGAAACAGATTTACAAGAAAAAAACAAACAAGCCCATTCAAAAGTGGGCAAAGGATACGAACAGACACTTTACAAAAGAAGACATACATGAAGCCAACAAACATATGAAGAAATGCTCATCATCACTGGTCATTAGAGAAATGCAAATCAAAACTACATTGAGATACCACCTCACGCCAGTTAGAATGGCGATCATTAAAAAGTCTGGAGACAACAGATGCTGGAGAGGATGTGGAGAAATAGGAACACTCTTACAC